>JARHVA010002951.1:962500-1060000 GCA_037957365.1 Torreya grandis
ATGTGGAGAGATTGATAAGTTAATGAGTCCACCCAAATTTATGTATCTTTATCCCTATTCTATTTTATTTATTTGTTTCGTAGATAGACTAATTTTTTATTTATAGAGTGGATATATGCTATTTACCCTTTCTTATGCTCCTCCTTATACTGAATAATCTTTTATAGTTATACGGTTACTTAAAATGTCCATTTATCAATTTAGGTTCCATAGAATCCTCATTGGTAAACCATTGCATCAGTTAATTTCATAGTAATTTATAATGTTTAAACTATATTAGATCTACGTCACCCTTATTTTTCAGCTCCTTGCACGTAATATCCTTATTTTATCTTCCATACACCCATTTCTTACCATTTATTATTATCATTGTTACATATTTAAGAATATCGAGATCCATACATTGAATTATAGGTGTAAGCCTTAGATCCATATCATTCTTTACATTGAGTGTCGATTTCTTTCTTCTATATTTGTGACAATTATAGTTCCTTACCTATTCTTTCAATTATACATAAGCTCTATTTTTATAAGCTTGTTGTATCCTAGTTTATTGAAAAAAAATAAGATGATTATAGGTCATCATATCCCTACATATATTCTAATGCCACCACTAATTAGATGTTATTCACATTGCCGTTTATTTTCTAAACATGTTTTTTTTTCTAAATTCATAGGTTTTGAAATCTCTTCTAAACACAGGTTTCAATTCCATGAAAAAAAATTAATTATCAAAGATTTGGATCTTAATCTCACTCATATTCTTACCATAAAAGAAAACATTGAAATCCTTACCTTATATCTTGATGATTATTAATAGTATGGATGAAGATCCTATTGAGGACATTCCCATTTCTAGCTTGGATGAATCTCCCATATTTATTTTCATACTTTGAAAACATGTTTCTTACATGCCCACCTTTGATGATAAATCTTCAGAGCGATAATTTTATAAAGATCATCTATCATATCTTTCCCATCACTGAAGATCTATACCACAATCTTCACTCTTTTATCAACCCTACATTAAAATGAAATAGTGGTGAGGATGTTTTTTTACAATTTTTACGTTCCCTCTAACTATTCCTTGGATGAATAACACTTAGTTTATATGCTTTGCACTAAAAAACTTTATAGGTGATATTGATCGGAAAGTTTTTAGTAGTATGTAGACCTACCTCTATAAGTTGAATTTAAAATGAACTTTCTTTAAAATATCGGAAAGTTTTTAGTAGTATGTAGACCTACCTCTATAAGTTGAATTTGAAATGAACTTTCTTTAAAATATTTACATATAAAAAAGAATGTATTTACCATGTCGATACATTTTTACCTTTTTTTCATATAATAATTAAGTGTTTTTTCAATTACATTTGGGAATGGGGATGTGAAGTATAATGACATGAGTGTGCCAACTTTTAATTATTTTAGAATAAAAACTATACCCACTTTTAATTAGATTTTTTTATTTATATATTATAATTAATATAATATATATTATATAATAAAATAATATATTATTTATAATATAATATATAATACTATTAAATAATATATAATAATATTATAATAATTTATATTTGTTATTACTATTATATATTATATATTTTTATATATTGCAATTTATACATATTATAATGTATAAATAACACACACACATATTATTTATAATAATTAATATAATATAGAATATATTATATTATATTATATTACAATAATATATTATTTGTACAACAGAGTTATAATAATAAAAAAAATAAAAAGAGGGGTTTTTGAATTGGGAAGAGTAGAGCGAATGCCAAGTGATAGTGAGCAACCAATGAGCAACAACAGTTGAAGAATGCCTAAATTCTGCACTGAAGAGATCTAAGCATGCAACGAGGAAGCATGCAATTTTCCCTCATGTTTACAGAATGTTCCAATTCATGTAATTCATTTAAAACCCTCATCAAATAATGCAAAGGAATCTTCTTTTGTCTAACCCTAATCGATGCCTATTCTAAAGTTTACAATTTTGCGAGCAAGAATACGATGAAAGCTCATTTGTATAAAGTTTATACAAATATTAAATATTTATATTAATTGTAGATATTATATAAATATATAAAATATATATTATATATTCGTATACATATTTAGATAAATTTGTATAAAATATACCGATAAATATCATTATTGAAGTATCTATTTCACTAATGACATAATTCATTGTGATATAGATGCTTCGAAAATGATGTCTATCAATATATTTTACCTAAATTTATTTAAGATATATATGCTTGTAGATGTATTTATTTAGATATATATATTTAATGGCCATATTGAATGATATAATTTGAATTTCAATTTGAATCCTCTTTAATTTTAATAGCTATAATAATTATGTTAATAAATATTTTATAATGATAACAAGAGGTGAAATGTAAAGGTATAATAACAATTATATTTAGTTTTAAATTTAACATCTGTTTAATTTTCATATAATAATTGTAACCATAAATTTGATGCTTATTTAATTTTTATATGATATTAAATTTAATTTTCATTTGACCATTAGATGGTTTATTCAATCTTATTTTTTATGTCCAATCTACTATCATATATATATTGTTTTAACTTAGAGTATCCTTGACCTGCGTTGAAGTAGAATCTACATGTAAAATATTAATAAAGTCACACAGGAAAATAATACAGATATCACAGTTGACCGTGCTTGTTTCATTGTGATGAAAGCTGGAGAAGGAAATCAAATGAGACAAACTCCCGCAGCTCTTACTAAAACTGCGCGGGACGCTCTATTGAAACTCCCGCAGATCTTACTTAAAGGTGGATCGTCTTTCAACGTCCTTCGAGCTTCGAGGTTTTGAAACTGGTGACAAATAAAATAAAATAAACAAGTCGAGAGTGGTGGTTGCAATTTTGACCGACGCTTGCAGTTGAGATTTGAATGAAAGGTTGCCAGTTATATAATGCATTTTAATGTTATTATGTTGAATATGCAGAACCAGGCTTGTACAATGATACAAGCCCGGTTCAACATATTCAGAAACACAATGACATGATCCAGAGCCAGCCTATGCCCATGCCCTGCCATGCTGAAAAATAATTCGCAAAAACACCACAGTTGACGTTTTGAAACTCAATCCTGTTCAGAATAAAATAAACTGGTCGAGAGTGGTAGTTGCAATTTGGACCTAGACTTGCGGTTGGGATTTTAATAGAAGGTTGCTAGTTATGCACATTTCCGTGTTTTTTACCCTAAACATCATCATGATTATTTGTTATGCCGTCACCTGTTGGAGTTACACGTTGGTTATAAATCTGGTCTTATTTAAAACCAAAAAAAACATTTAATATTGAAAAAACAAATATCACATAATTAAAAGCTTATATCTAGGGATATAATTTCAACTTAATTATTTAACCACGCGGTGAATCGCAATATTTCGTTTTATTATATTTATTTTAATTATACTAAGAGCCATTTTAAAATACTAGGATAAGGAAGTAGAGGCATATGGCGTCGTGTTTATCAAGTAAAAATTAGGATAAATATTAAATGAATATAAATTAATTTGTAAAAATAATAATATTAGAGGGTGACATTACGATAAAAAGAACAGATGCGATATATAAGCAGAAAAAAAGAAAAAACATGTGTGATAAAATTTTGAATAAAAGGAAACATAGAAAATGAAAAGAAGAATAAATCAGCTCACAACTTTTAATAGATGTATTGTACTTTCTATTGTACATTATTCATTATAAGTTTTGTTTGCCTTGCTAGGTGCATCACTGGTTATATTGCTAAACTGTCAACCTAGTAGGTGTGGCTGCACTACCGTGATGGCTCCACTATATCTTCTGTTTATAAATTTATAAGTTAAGAAAAATAGTGGCAAAGAACGTATATGCATCATGTGTGGTAGGTTAGGGTTTGAGTTTTCCACATAGCTAAGAAGAGTGTCCCTTTTCCTATGTTGAAGTCTATTTTAGATAATGTGTTATAATTATTTTTACTATTGGAATACTTCAAGATTTCATATATTACAAAAAATAATAATATATGAAGGTTACATAGTAAGGCAGTTATTTGTTATTCACATCTCAAACTTCATGCTAGAGGAAAAGATCAAATTCAAAATATAAAGGCGAACAAATAACAAAGTTTGACTAAACATAACACTCAATAAAAAACACTAACGTTAATTAAAATCAACGACACTCGAGGGAGGGGGTAGAGGATCTTCCTTTAGAGTTAGAGCTGCCCAAGTGGAAGGTTTTAAGGAAAGAGGAACTAGGGCCATTTAGTCATCTAGGGGATCTATAATCATATCAATAACCCAACAATCAGTAGGCTACATATGAGAATCGGTGGAATAGGAGAGGCTCTACGAGAGGGCATTGTGCCAAATTTGCCATGTGAAGATGGTGAACCCCACCCTCTTGGATAAAACAAGGGGAGAAATGGCTATGGCTTCAAAAATGGCTTTTGTGCCTTCTGGGAGGTGGCGATAGTGGTCGCTAAGGCATCCCATGTGGTTGCACCTAATTGATAGTTCATGGGGCACTCCCCTAGTGATCCAACAACCCATGGAGTTGGTGGACATCCATAGCCACATTATTAGTTTGGACATGAATCTGCATACATGCCAAAGATATAACGTACACCTTCTCATTAAGTGAAAAATCACAAGAAGAAGCATCATTATTAGGAATAGAAATAATTCTCACCTTCCATAATTAGAGAAGAATGATGGAATTAAAAAATTTCCATAAAAAATTAATACAAGTTGGCTGAGTCACCTAGAAAAATAAGTTTCCAATAAATGGCATAGGGTGATAAGGTTAGAATAATCTATAGATCCATTTTCAATCAAATTGGGCATGTGGATAGAACTAGGATAATTATTTGAAAGACTCAATCCAATGGCATGTATGACACTTTGGTGGAGCATTGCTCATGTGAGAGAGTCACTCCCCAAGTGGGAGGCCTTGTTAGATAAAGCACCACATAAAGTGGGTGAGCTTAGGTTCGATCCTGGCATGCCAAATTATTGCACACCAAGTTATAGGAGAGGATTTAAGTACCCAACACCTATTGATCATGCAAAGTGCAGGAGAGAAAAGATTCATGACTTGATACAAAAGGCCTAGAGAATAATTGTTGAAATGGATGTCACAATTCCAAAGTTGGTCTTTCCACCAAGCATGAGGAGGCTAGAAAACAAGATTATGAAGCATAACATCAAGAATCACATCTTGAATATGAAGCACATAAGGTAAGTTGTCATTATATAATTTTGAAATTGAACTTTCAAATAAGGGCAAGGAATCTAGTCTCTAGCACAAACCAAATAGTGAATGGTAATAATACCTTTTTGAAATAGCCTAAGGACTTTGATTGGTAGAAATTTTGACAACATAACACTAATGCTTGTCATAATAGGAGACTGCCAGATGCTATGATCATTGAAAAATTAACTTTTATGAAATCCATCATCAATTCACTTCATGTGAGGCTTGACAAATTTGAAGGCATTCCATACGTTTTTGGAAACAAAGGAACTGTCAATTTTAATAGGAGCTATAGTGATGAGAAGGGATTGAAAACCTATACTTTTCTAATTAGGCTTGCCATAGTGCCCACTAGAAGGGATACAATTCCTTATGAGGATTTTTCAGCACTCATTTCCTTCAATGCTATGAACCACCTATTAGCATATAAAGTTGCACTCTACCTATAAAGGTTAATAATTCCCATTCCTACTTTGTCCCGAGGGAGGATACAAATGTCTTAGGCAACACGATGGAGTCCCTTGGCATGTTTTGAATTAGACTAGAAAAAACACCTAATAGTTTTAGCTAAACTATCGTAAATCACTTTAGAAGGAGAGGAACAAGAGCCATAATAAACATGGGTGACCGCCAAAATCTTGGGGCAACTTTAGAACTTCCTTGCTAAGGATAATGGTTTGGTAAACCAGAAATCAAACTTGTTTTCCACTCTTTTGATGACATACTGCCATAACTTAATTGGATAACTATCAAAGGCAAAAGCGATGCCAAGAAATTTGAATTCTTGTCTGAATACAATCCATTTCCAATTATAATGGAGATCAAATTCAAGCATATGGATCATACTTTGCCTCAAATATTGTGCCTTATTCCACTAAAAATTAGGTCTCGAGGCATGTAGAATAAGTATATATAATTGAGAAATCAATTTGAATACTCTTTTATTATAATCTAAATAAATACTATATTTAAAATAGTATAGGGAATTCAATTTTATTTCTATTTTAAATATAAATATTCTTAAAATATTAAAATATTATTTTTAAATATATGGTAGGGATGACTCAAACAAGATTATATTTTTGAAATGAGGAAAGATGAGAATATCAAAGAGAATATAAAAAAATATCATAGATGAAGACAAGAATAAATGTTAGATGCATAAATATAGGAACAAAGAAAATATCAAAATAATAATGATAGATAAAGATTTTTAGAATGTAGGGCAGAATTGACAGCTAAAGAATTGAAATTTAAAAAGAGAAAACATACTGATAAGATGAAGATAATTTGTGAACAAAGATCTTAAGATGAAAAATATGTGTTAACGAGAAGATTATAAATACAAATGCGGTCAAATCAAGTGACTAAGGTAGAAATAAAATAAATACAAGAAATCTATCATGAAGCATCTCAAAGGCACTATAATTGAATCATTGTTGATGTTGACATTAGTTATGAAGAAGTAAATTCAGTATTGATGGATCATGTGCTAAAAACACCAGATAATACAACTCATGATATAATGGATATCAATTTTACAAATAATACAGAAAATAATGACATAAAAGAGGAGGCTAGACTGCAATATAGAACTAGAATAAAAAGACAAATATGATTTAGAAGAAGAGTCAACATTGTAACCGAAAATAAGAAGACAACTACAAGATTAAAAAATTGAAAGAGAGAAAAATATAGCTAATACCAATGGATTGCTTAGGAGAGATTTAAATAGTATGCAAATGATTTCTCAACATGGTTTAGATAATCTAGATTTTCTAAGCATGTGTTTTATTTTTAAATAAAGATATATTGGAATAAATGTTTCTTGAAAACGTAAAGGCTCTCTATGTAATAGATGTCAACAAGAGAAAGATCATCATCTATTTTCACTATTAAATAGTATGGATCATTAACCACATGCACTAGAACTTGACAAAATAACACAAGTTGAGAAATTGTTAACATCCCATGCCAAGAGAATTGTAAAAGTGAAACAAGCAATTTGAGATTAATATAAGTATAAAAGATACACAATATATTTTCCAAAAAAGGTAAAGGAAATTTTTATGGGTTTTTCACATTGAATAAAATATTTGATGATGATTATAGTTTGAAAGAGGGATTAATATAGAACAAAAATTATAAATTTACTCTAAATAGAGAAGGAGTATATCATACATTTAAATATGAAATATAATATGACAGGTTCTAATTGAATGTTGGGATTAATGAAATGAAGTTAGTGATTTTCTACTTAATATTGATAAAAATATTTTTAACCAACAAAACTTTGTTCATATACAATTTATTTTTGATGTAAATAGAATTGTATTTATAAATCTAATAATAAAAATGAATGGAAACAATATCATTAATCACACAAAATCAATGACCTCTAAACCACCCAATACCCCCAAAAAAAAATGAACTAAATTCAACCTTATGCACAAATAAAATAAACAGGTTTGAAAGTGGTAGGTGAAATTTGGATCAAGACCTGCAGGTTTGCATTCATATATATATATACACACACTACCGCAATGAAAAGGAAAGTGCATCAATAATTATGTGGACTGAAATCATGTTTTCATATTTCTTTTTTTTAAAGAGAAATCTAGCCATACACATCATCATGATTATTTATTATGTTGACATTAGTTGACTTATAAGAAACATTTATAATCTAAGTTGTAACTTTAACCTAATTACTTAACGATGTTGCATATTCAAATATTTGCTTTTTAAAAAAAATTTTTTTTTAATTAAATTTTGGTTACCATATCAATTTTAGTAAAATATAATTACACTATTATAATTTATTAAAATTTTACAATATAAAAATTTATTTTAGAATATTTATATATACAATTTTATTATTTTGTAATAATAAGTATCTAAGTATAAAATTAATTATTTTTTAATATTATATATTTATAAGATTTAAATAAATTAAAACCTATAAAATTGTGTATTACAGATAAATAAATATTTTATTAAGTCAAATATATTTAATATTTTAATTTAATTAAATAATTTTATCATTAATACAAGAAGAGTTTGATAAGGATCAAAATATAATTACTGTAAGAACGTAATTATTGTGTGTGTAGTAAAAACTGTGCGCTTGAGCTAGTCTTACACCCAATTATTGCGTGCAAAGTTAGGAGCACGCCATGCTAATTTAGTTTACCTGCTTAGACACTCTAAGGACGATAGAGTCTTAACTATAAATCTTAAAGAAGAGGATGATTAACTAATTATAAATTGCTCAAGCTAATGTTTTTTTTTTTTTTTTTTTTTTCTAAATGTGTTTTTACAGAAGCTGGAGTACGAGTGTTTGAATATGCATCAAATATACGTTAATGTTTATGTTCAGCTTTTTACACATAGTTCATGTTCTAAAACACCATTGATAGAAAGATTAATGTTAGACTCTATAATAGTTTGGGACCTAAGCTTCATTATAATGCCTCTGGGTTATGGTGCACAATGAATCGTTATTGGTTCAAGTAAAATAAAAATGGAGCAATTAAGAGATATGTTAATCTTAGACTCTATAATAGTTTGGGCCCTGAGCTTCATTATAATGCCTCTGGGTTATGGTGCACAACGAATCGTTATTAGTTCAAGTAAAATAAAAAGGGAGCAATTAAGAGATATGATTATAGTTTCATATTTATATACTTTTGGTTTTCCCATGTACATGTTGTTGAATATCGATAATAGTGAGTATTAAATTTGAGTCGGCCACAGAAATTGGATCCATCAAGGTTTTCATAGTCACATTTTCTTGTGTGAGTTATTGCCTTCCTTACCTTTTTTTAAGTGATTTTTTGTCTTTCTTACATGTCGTTTTTGTGAGACTTTATAGGAATTGTACGTATTAATTGTTCGACACTCTGCATTATGGGCATGTTAGGCCTATATAATGACTTCTCCACTTTCAAATACAATTGTTGTTATAGGAAAGGAGAGGAATGGCACCTAAAAGAACTCAAAGTTTATGCCAAAAGTCTATGACAAAATACTCTTTATGCTCTTCCATCTCAACCAAAGGTATATCTTTTTGGTGATGTTATTGTGATGTAGGTAGAACATACAAAACCCAAGATCTATACCAATAATCTAAACAAAATCAAATTGATGAGATAACCCACAAGATCTACTTTGATTAAAATAAGTTTTTCACAATAATTTAGTTCATACAATGCATTTAAAAGGTATAACAAATTCAAATAAGATCACTCAAATGAATATGCCTTCCAGGGAAAACATTCATTTGTTTTATTCCCAAACACTTGTCTTCTCCTTGGTAACAATACAACCATTAGGAGAAGCATTCCATAATTCATAAACCATACTAAGTTGGTGCTTTATTTGTCCCTTTTTAAGAAAATGCATACTAACAAACATTTAAATATTATAACTTCTACTAAAGAGATGTTTTTCTAAAAAATAATACTGATTCACAACAACAATATATCAACAACATACCCTTTCCATGTTCACATCTTGTCAAGTGCATCTCACATTCAATATTTGTTGGCATCTACACTCTTCAATTTATTCAATCCTACTTGTAAAATATTCATAAATAATGAATAATCCCTTGTCTTAGAATGAACTCAACCCATAAAAAATATTTCAGATTATTGAATTGAAATCAAACACTACTTTAAGCAAGATGATCCTAAAGGAGTACTAGGCTTGAATTAGGCTTCTTAAGCAATATTTCAACATTACCCCTTACCAAATCTTATATTTTGGTTGTTTCTCCCTTAATACAAATAATTTTATGGTATTTGGATTACACAAACTTTTCTCAAAGTTCCTTCCAATGTTTTAGGGAATAATCAAGGTATATCAAGCTTCAAAACTAAAATAATTCCTTGCTTTCAATCAAGATATACAAGCTTCAATCAGGCCAAAATGAAATTAACCCTCTTATCTAGTTCCATGTGTCTTCTAATAATTAATAACTCCTTTTTTCACTAAACAATACAATATCAAATCCTCTTTAAAAATATTTCATTTGTTTTGACCGAATTAATCCTTTAGAGCTAGTTGACATAAGAGGCCTGAAAGGCTTGTTGTAATAATTTTGCTTCAATTTATGAATTTAATAGTTTGATATATCTTTGATTAAGTTATTTCAATATAATTCAACACTACCTAACTTTTACTAGGCTTGAAAATACAAAATTTCTCAAAACAGAGATAATACTAATTGAATTAAGTCATATGTGACTGAGTTTTACCCATAATGTTTTCAATATTTATACAATAAACTTAAAATAAGATTTATTTTAAAGAGTACATAAAAATATAGTATATTCTAGTTTCTTAGATTTTTTGGCTGGTTCAAACTTGAGAAAATTGATTTTTAATTTTGTGTAAACCCTAGGTAGAGTTGATAGGAATATATAGGCCAAGAGACTGAATAAATCAATATATTAAGGTTTTGAGCATTGAAAAAAAAAATTCAAGGTTTTATTAGCTAAAAATTACCTTCATACAACTTATTCAATCATTATCTAGACTTAAACTTGCTTGAAATACTCAAAATTACACTAGGATTGACAAGAAATAGTACATAGTCCTTTATATACTGCTTGAAACTCAATATTATTTGTCATATATTAAATAAATAACACTTGAAAAACCATTTCCACATACCTTATATTTTATAATGATAATGATAATCAATATTTCACTTGGAGAGGAAGTCTTTTGTTTCTTTCATTAGCACGAAGGATTATTAAATCAAGAACTTAACAATCTTCATAACCTTGCTTCCATTGATATAGAACTTGAAGATGATCTTATCATTTCTAAAACTTAAACAAACTTTACTATATACATTTCAGTATCCTATAATCTTACATAACTTTCAATATTTATTGAAACACCACCAATTCTACATCATTAGACCCCACAAGGTCTTACAAGAACATAAATAGACTTACAAGGCTCCTTACCAAAGCATTATCATTCTTATTAATAAAAAACATTGTTGATTCATGACTCTTACATTGCTCATACAACTTCCTTAAGATCATCCTAAGATGGCTTGATCCTTATCATACACAACTAATTTTCTAATCTTGGTTTCATAGACCAAGTTTATCTCAATTACATTTAACTCTTCAAACATGATATGTTTATCTTAGCTCCCATGTTGGATTTTTTGTTTCTTTGGCCTTGTGGAGGTTTTCACTTGATTGAAGCTGAACACCATTTACAACAAGTAATTATGGACATTACATTACCTTTTATTTTTTCTCTAAACCTAAGACACACTAATATTCCCTTTTTATCATATTTTATATTCAAATTTCCAAACTTGAATTTTTGGAGGGAAAATTTTAACAAGGAATTTATGGACTATACAAGAAACTTGAAGCCTAAAAAGGATCCCTATTATCAAATATACCTCCTAGAACCTACTAAACCAAAAGTTGATATTATTTACAAAATTTAAAGAAGATGCTCCTGCATCATACTCTCCAAATAGAAAACTTTTGATCTCCATCTCAAATGATGTTTTTTTCTCTTCTTTCAATTCTCCATTTTCATCTTTTGTTCAATTCTTATTTTAATTGCCTATTTGTTTTCTCCAACTAATTTCTCATAAATATGAACATGCACCTTTGATCCATATTTGGACCTTATTTTTGATAGCCCTTTTAGTGCTTCACCTCCATAGGAAAAAAATTCATTAAAACAATAATTCATTTTTCCACTATGTCTTTGGTCAATTTTCCATTTTTTTTCTTTACAAGCATGATGCTCATGCTTCTAGTTAATCATATTCATACTGATTCACTCTTTAGGTGCTTTATTCTTCACTTGATTTTTAGTCTTAAAACTGAATCAACTTCTTCCTTTTCAATTTTTTTCCTGCAAACTTGCATATCATCAATGTTTGATTTATCTAAACTGCTTTTATGGCTTCAGTTATCTTTACAATATCCCTTTTACCTTAGTTTTTTATTTTCACAAGAAACCAAGTTGTCAAACAAATAATCTATTTCTTTTTTTCAATTTTTAAATTACCCTTTTTTCATCATTTCATCCTCCTACTTCATCTCTTTAGAATTCACTAAGAACATATATTTTTCATTTGAGACCTCAACTTAGGCCTCCTTTTTGAGATATTATATACCTTCATTTACAATTTCACACAAAGGGTTATATTTAAAAAATGGATGTGTAATTGCCTCCTTAACTTCCTTCTTTTTAAAGCCCTTTACAGGGATCATGAACTAGTTTACCCCGTCTATAACATCTATTTCTAGCATATGACCTTCTTCTAGTTCATAAATAACCAATTTTTGTTTTCTCAAAAAAAATTCCTCTCTCCTTAAGGCATTTTTCATTTCTTTAATTTTATTTCTCTTAACTAGTAGTTTCACAAGACATTTCACCTTCTTTGTCATTTTCGAACCATACCATTGGTTTTTCATTTATTTCATGTACTCTATCATAATATACATCTCCTTCATCTTTTGACTTATCTCATTTATCTCTTCATCACTCATCATTAACTTTTTATCTTTCCTCATTTGGTACTTCTTTATCAATGTCCTTTCATTTCCTTTACTTTACCTCTCTTTGTAACTCACCCTAGGTTTCACGTATTCTTTCACACCTATTTATCTTCCTTTTAGTCTCACCCAAGTCTTTTTCACCCTAGTCTTTTGACTCTTAGTCTAAATATTTTACATCTTGTAACTCTCTAAGCTTCCATGAGATTTATCTTGCTTAACTTCTCAATCCTCAATGGGCTTCAAACTTCTTGAACCTTTTCTTTTCCTTTCTTATACTCTGTTCCCAATGTCTACCCACCATTTTATAGTGCACCCTTTAATCCTTGCACTTAGACAGACTAAGGCTTGATGAGTTGCTACAAGAGAAAAAGCATAAATAATTGATAATGTTTGAAAGTATTATGTCTATACATATTCCCCACTTGAAGCTCATCATGTGTCACTTGGGTGTAGTGAAGGATGGTGCTTCAAAAAAAGAACACAAAAACACACAACACTATCAAAGCTAAATAAATTATAGTATTTTAAAGCATAAAATAACTAAAAATAAATGATTTAAATGAAAAATAAAAGTAATGTATGCCTAACTTGACTCACCTTTATTGATGAAAGGTTCTGTACAGTGTTTGTAGTTTTGATCATGGAGGGTGCGGAGATAGCTTTGGATAAACTGAAGGATACAAAACTAAAGAGAAAAAACAAATAAAAATAGGAAAACCAAGATAACTTAAATGTGTAGGCATGGCATACTTGGAAATTTTGTAAGCTAGGGTGATAAATGTTAAGTTAGGACCAAATGACCAAGACAAAATTTAGAGTAAATAAGGCAACTAAAAAATGAAGGCTACTAAATGACCAAAAAATCAAACAAGTATACCTTAAATAATAAATGTAAACAAACCAAGTCAAACTAAGGATACATGTAAAAATTGTAATCCAACGTCAATGTGAAAGTATAAATGATCCTTACTTAAACAAAGATGGGTAAGAAATGGTAAAACAACATTGATGAGTGAGAAGTAACAATCCCTACTCAATAATCAATGGAAAAATTACATAAAAAGGGAAAACAACATTGATGAGTGAGAAATAACAATCTAAACTCACTCAAAAATGGAAAAAATTTTCAAAAATAGAAATAGACATAGTTATGCAAAAAAAAGGAAGTACAAAAAAATATTGAAATGGATGTAGTTATCCAAAAAAGGAGAATGACAATGGAAAATTTTCAAATAAAACCAATTAAATTCTATAAATATAAATAAAAAGTATGAAGAAGATAATCTATAGTCCCTCAATTATACTATTTCATTCTAAGGATAGATAAAACCAAAACAAATTTGTGTTATCATGTTTTAAGATGTGAAGAAGAGGGAATATATAAATGGGGAAATGAGTTTAGAATCAAACTTACGTATCAATGGGAGAATGAAATAGGGGGAGGGGTTGGAGGAAATGAAATAAAAATCAAGGTAAATAAACTCTTTATTGAATTCAAGCCACTAAAATTAGGTTTGTAAAAATAAGAGGAAATTCTACATTAAGGACTCTGAAGAACTTTTCCTAACCACATAAATATTGGGTCATCAAATGAAATACGAATATCATACCATGAAAGTTATATGAATGAAAATTAAAATGGACCTACCTTCCCATAACATATTCCTTTTTCCTTAGGACCCCCTATAGAGTCATCAGTCTACCTCGAATATTGGGTACTTACATGCGAAATTAGATAGCACTATGGTTTTTTTTTGAAATATTCTAGTCCAATTTAATTGCCTACTACACCCCAACGGACCTAATCTATATCATGAGGCCAAATATGAAGTTTGAGCTTCAATTTGAGATAGGAGATGTGCTATAAATCATGTCTTTTGGTGTGATGTTGACTTTTTAATTTTAAAATTACATTTTTATCATTGAATTTTTTCATAAGATTTGGATTTTCAATTATGTATTTTTCTATTCCTATTCCATACAGATTTAGAGGACCAAACATGGGTGATAAAAATGATTATCATTTAAAAAATTTGGAATTGGTTGCTATTAAAGAGAACTTAGGGAGCATGGTGTTTAAGATTCTCATTTATTCATGTACAATAAAAGTGGTCTTGATTTAGACCTAATTTTATCAAATGTGAAATAAAATGAAAAGAAATCAAGAGGAATGAACATGAAATAATTTTGAATTACTTCAAATAACAAAAATTATGACAAAGTGAAAAGGGAATAGAATGATAAGTATGATTCCTTATCATAAAAATGTATATCAGTGTAGGGAAACATGCTAAATAGTTTTTTGTGTAAGTTTTAACCATTAAGAAATAAAAATTAAAACTCAAAATATGGGATCACAAACTTGTAACCATTTTTTAACATTATAAAAAAGTAACACTTAGTGTAATAAAGGTGTTTTGAAATAATATAGTGATATTATGAGGAGTGTCTAGTCCTATCCATGGTCTTACACTACAACTCATAAATGAGAAACCTAAGTGGATGAAACAAAAGCAAAACTAATGTTTGTGAGGAGGGCCTAGTCCTATTTATGGTCTTACACTACAACTCATAAAATAAAAATTTAACTGGGTGAACAAAGTATGTGAAACATAGTATTTGTGAGGAGAGCCTAGTCTTATCAATGATCTTACACTATAACTCAGAAAAGAAAATTCCCTATGGGCATAAAAATCATTCCAAATTAGCAAACAAGATATGAAAATTCAATATATGAAATCAAAAGGAATTCGTGGGGAAAACTTGGTTCTATCCATTGTATTACAATGCAACTCATCAAATAAAGAAACCAAAGCACCATTAGAAGGAACACAAGTTTGTGTCAAAGGATATTATTTCAAACGGTGAGATACATGTATAAAATTTTCAAGAATTTTTAGTAATATAGTATATAAAAGTATGGTAAAAAGGGAACTATCTAAGAGAAATATTTATTCAAAAATTATGCATTAGTGAGTTATTTGAAAACATTGCCTTCATTAGTTTGGAGGTGATAGGCGCTAGGACCAAGAATGTCTTTTACTAAATAAGGGCCCTATAAATTTTGGGCATATTTATCTTCTTTATAATGGTATAGTATAATTTAAGGATGAGATCATCAACATTAAAAGTGTAGAATTTAACCTTCTATTATGCTTTTAGGACATGTGCCCCTTTTATTGAAAATTATGTTGAAGATCAAATAGATAGTGTTCATCAATAATATCAAGGAAATGAAGATGAGATTAACTTAATTATTTATCAAGAATGATACCCTGAATAGATATACATAAAGTGATAAATGCAACTTCTATTGGTGATATGGATTCAGAACCTTAGACTAGTGAGAATAGTGTTGTCCCAGTTGTAATACATATATTAGTAAGATATGCCCAAAGTGTGGGATATAAATGAATATGCTAATCAGTGTGTGTTTCTCAAATAGTCTTTTGTATAATTTTGTTGAGTATTTTCTTAGTGGCCTAATCTTGGCCATTGCATTATAGATGCCAAGGTGTGGATATTGTTTGGGAATTTTAAACATAGCACATAATTGTTTCATGTCCTTATTTTTAAAATTACCACTATTATACAAAATGATAGTATGGGGAAAGCCAAAGTGACAAATTATTTGATTAAGGATATATTTATAAATAGTGGTTCTCATTATATTGATAAGAGGCATGGATTCTACCCATTTGGTAAAATATTCAATAGAAATAGTGATCAAAACATGACCATCTTATGATCAAGGTAATTTATCAATCAGATCTAATCCCCACATGGAAAAAGGCCAAGTATATTCCAAATTTTAGATTTCAGTAGGTGACAAATAGATTAAATCATCATGAATATGGAAAGGATTACACTTTTTGGAAAAATTGATAGCATATTTTTCTAAAGTAGGCTCAAATTATCCCATATATAATCATTTGAATGTTTTAGGATGTCCACTATAGTGTCCACCACAAATACCCTCATGTTCTTATTCAAGGAGAGGAGGGACCTATTATATCATTACATAGTGGAACATGGTACCTTATACATTATGGTAATAAAGGGTGTTGTATCATAAGACATATTTAAAACAATGCTTATGTATTCTAGTCTTTTCATGAGAATCCATGTTTGGAATATTGGTTTGATTTTTAATGAATTGGATGAAGTTTTTTATGATGGGATTTTTAAAATAGTGACAACCTCAATGTGACAGATGAGAAAATCCTATGGTCGGATAAATGATAATGACTTTCTTATCTAAATGATAAATTTGAAATCATTAAGTACTTGATGAGGATGAAATAGGGTTGTTAAATAAGCAAGATAGTCAACAATAGAGTTTTGATATCTTATAATTGGATAAATGATAAAAGAGGAAAAATATTTGGTGAGTGTTTTTTCCTTTTGATTATAGGTGACAATGTTTCTACTTTTACACTAATAATTACCATTGAACTCATAGCAGATAAGTTAAGAATCAACCAAACCATGTAGATATGGAATATCTAAGTCAAGTACCATGTTCATACATAATATAGGAGATTTATATTCATCCATATTATTAGAGATATCAAAGGTTATCCTAAATGCCATAATATGATCTCGCCATAAGGGTTAGGATTAATACAACCTTCCCCAGCTTCTTGGAAACATTTGGTGTTATGAAAGTGGAGAGTCTAGGTGTCTTCATACAAATCAATGGTGACTTTAGGAAGCTATTCAATAACTAATTTGGATTTAGTAGTATTAGGAATGATATAGGTATCTTCTTGATTATTTACCTCTAAACCAATATTAAAATTATGGAAATAATCTTTAATGTAGATAGCCTAATTAGGAACTTCAATATAGTGAATGCTATCATTAGGGAGATTATCCTGAAGGTGATTTATAATAGGTATGGGTGCTATTGCATGTTTTTCAGTAATGGCTTACCCTTTGAAATATTTTTATGCTATGATTCAAAGGTTAAACTCCATTAAGGGAACCATCAACTTGCCAATTATTTCTCTATATTGAAATGATTTGGAGAATAAATGATGAAGTAGATTAGAATGGATAATGATATAGGTGGTTTGATAAAGCATATAGTGATATCACATTTTCATTGTGAAGTAGATAACAAGGCAATCATATTCTATTTTAGTATAATGTTTTTAACAATAAATGAGGCCTTGACTAATATATTAAATACTATATTCACTTTTGGTATCATGTTGTTGGGCAAGCATTTCCCTAATTGATACAGGAGTAGAAGGGGTGTAAAAAATCAAAGGATGATCATTGGAAGGTGGAGAAAGGGTAGGAAAATGGAGCAATGTTTATTTCATTTTATTTAATGCTTTCTGATAGGGATCATTTCATTATAGAGCATTACCTTTTTTAATAAGGGGATTAACTGAGTATATGTGGTAAGCCATATAAGGAATGAATCATTGGATTTACCCAAGCTTTCCAAGGTAAGTGCGAATGTATAAAATGGAATGAGGAATGGGAATGTTGACCATGACATTTATTTTAGTGGGATCAACATCAATATGGTGAAGAGAGACAAGGAACCCTAATATTTTATCAGATGTAATGCCAAAAACACATTTATAGGAGTTGTGTCCAACTTTGTACTTGATTAATCAATCAAATATGTAGGGTAGAATATAGATATTGGTTGTGTGGATTTTGAATTTGGTAATGAGGTCATCGATATAAGTTTTCAAAATTTTATGTATAAGATCATGAAAAATGTGAGTCATGGCACATTGATAGGTAGTTCTAACATTTTAAAGTGGAAAGGCATTTTAACATAGTAATAAGTGTCCATTTCCCTAGTGAACATTATTTTGTGTTGGTATTGATGGGGTACATGAATTAAATTTAAAATTTAAAAATAATCCATGAGTGAAAACCTTTTTTACCCATTAGTGGAATCTATGATAACATCTTTTGAAGGTAACAAAACATTGTCTTGTGATAGGTGAGGTTAATTTTGCACAATTCTATGCATATATAGATGACCATGGTGACCTTTTTTTTAATAAATAAGGATAATGTTTTACACCCATTAAAAATAGTCAATTGGTTTGATAAACTTGGAATCTAATAGTTTGATAATTTATTTATAGCATAGGGTAGAAACTTTAGGTTGAAGTTTTCGTTATTTCTACTAGAGGGGTTTGGCATCTTTATATGTGATTGTGTTGTGCATAATAATATTAGAGTCAATACCTAAAATTTCCTCATATAAAAAAAAAAAAATTTCATGATATTTAGTGAATAATAGGCTAAAGTTATCATGTTCATTCGATGTGAGTTTTCTAGAGACTATTAATGGTCAAGTACATGAGGGTGTGCCATATTATATTCACATAGTTTCTTCATTGAGAATAGCATTTTTGTCTTGAAAATGATATGGAACATTGGGAAGATAAGAAATGGGATTGGATTTTAGATCTATGCAAGAAATGAAGTTATTAAAATGAGGAATGAGTCATTTAAAATTCTTATGTTTATGATGTTGTCATGGAAGTTGAGTTTCTATAGGATGGAATAACTCAAGTATGGCTTCATCATTAGGTAACATGGGTAAAGGTCCATAATATTACATGTCTGTCTCAATATCAATTATATTATTAATATGGTGATCATATTTAGAATGTATATGTTGTACGTCTATTGCCTTGGCATGAAGGAGTAATTTTGAGTGTACATGTAATTATTAAGGAAGATTGATGGGATTTAATTGGATTGATAATAAGCGTATCTTTAGAATTATTTGTAGGGAAGGGATTTAGTAGATTTATTGGTGATATATAAGGTCTCAAAATATCTATATTTGTGAGAGTTAATATTTTTTCAACAACCTAAGGGGTATCGAGAAGTGGAGAATTAACTAGAGGTACATGACCTTTAGGTTCTACTGACTATCCATGTAAATAACATGAACATCTCAGTTTAAAGCTTGTATTTTTAGCTGAGGTTTATTGATAGTGTTGAACACCCAAGTCTCATGATTGATCTTGGGCCATGATGTATTTATTTTCATAAATGTTATAAATAGGACATGCTTGTGTTTTTATAGGAGTATTAGAAGGAGAAACACATAGATCACTAAATTTGTGAGGTGACAAGGTTAAAGGGTCTTGAAATAACTTGTCCACTCATATTTATTATAGGTGAAATCATCTTATATGTAATAAGATTCATGTGTATTACATGGAGGAGGGATGTTATTGATATCATCAGTGAGAGGGATGGTATGATCCTGGGGTAACAAGGAATGAGGGAGCCACTCCAAAATGTAAGGAGGTATCTTAGTAGTATTGTAATTTTTTTTCAAATTGTTTATCTCATGATTGTTAATATTAATAAGATTTACCTTTAAATCAAGATTCATATTGATGAATTCAATTAAATTTGCACTATTAATTATGAAATAGATGGAATCTGATATTGAGATTTGGGGTTAAGAAGCTGAATACTCCATGGATTAAGATCAACCTCATGTTCATAATGTTGGCCATTATTGATAAAATTAATACATTGACTACTAAAAGAGGCAATATCCCTCATGAAATGTGTCCATGGATGACCTAAGATTATATTATAAGATAATGGTAAGTCGAGAACCATGAGGTTGGTAAAGATATTTTGGGGTCCAATAGTGAGAGGGATCCAAACATAACCAACTAGTCTTATCAAATCCATGACATGCTAGATGACTTTGATTGAAATGATCTTTGTTATACCCAAGTCTTTTGAATAGACAAAGAGATGTTACATTAATTCTCCACATTTCATATACTAATACTTTTGATATAAGTGTGGTATTAATGGTGATTTTAATGAAGGGAGTTGGGTTGTCATCTCAAAAGAGAATTCCATCATTGATCATGTCTTCTTCAAGGAAATATATGAAAGGTTTGAAATAAGGAAAAATAGTTTTAATAGTCTAAACATGTGTTGGTTAAGGTTCATGATAAGGGTTTTCAACTTATAGGGAAGATGGTTCTTCAATTTATTAGAGTTTTTGCATTAAGAATTTGCAATGACAAGGAGAAGTGCAAACTATCTACATGAAATTTATTTTACAAAGCATATATTTAACATCCTCTAAGAAATTCTAATGAGATTTTGAAAATGAGGAACTAAAACTAGGATTATAAGGTAAGATATTTTTGGTAGGAAGAGAATTAGTTTGATGTTTCGAATGTGGAAGTCTTAACTCATTCATGTCAAAAGGTATATTAGTGGTAGTGATATATTAGAGAAGTTTCTCTTTGAGTCATGGTTTCTTTAGACTTTTTATGGGATCTTTATTGGTAAGTTTATGTTGACATTTAATTTAGCCACAATCACGTATTGAGAAATGGTATAGTATTGATCATTGTTAGTTGATTCCACAAATATCCTTATTTGATTATTTAGGCTTGGAGGTAGAAAATGTTTTTGCATTATTAGAGGAAGAAGGTTTGAAATACTATTTTTTTAGAAGCATTAACATAATCATGATGTTATATTCTAATCATGGCGTCATGATTGAATGTATCTCATAGCATAAAAAAATGTTTTTTTTTGTAATCTAATGAAATGTTTCATGTGAATGACCTATATTAGCATGAAAACAAACATGAATTGTTTATAAAGCACTAAAAGTTATTTCATTTATTGAATAGTTAGTAGTGACTGGGAAGATTGGGGATTATCCATTTTAACTACTTTGGTTCTATTGAAGGAGTATTGCCAATAGTTATATTAGTGGAGCATTTGAAATATCCTTTGATGGTTTTAATGTTGGGTTCTAATTGTTTCATTAAATTTTTTGTCACTTAGATTAATCAATACCATCATTTAAAGTTTGGGGAGAAAAGGTTCAAACATTATATTGGAAGGAGGGTGTTAAGGCAATTATGAAGTGTTTGAATAATTTATCATCAATCATGTTATGATCATAATTGTTAGCCAAATCTTCCAACATTTGATAAAATCAAGAATTGATTCAAAATAGGATTGTTTAGCATTAATGAAATGACTATTTTTTTCAAGATCATTGTGTTGAAATTCTTTAACTAAAATATTGACTAAATCCTCAAATTACCATATATAGTTTTTAGGAAGTTGTTTATACCATTCTAATACATTACTTGTAAAGGATTAGCTAAATCCACTATAGGTCATAAGTTGTAGGTATGGGTTAAACAACCTTGTGGTGGAATAACAAGTAAAGCATGTAGGTTGTTAATGGGTTTCACTTGTATTGAAATGAATCCTAGTGGAGAAATCAAACCTAATTGGGTGAGATGGATGACTGATAACTATTTTAGAGTGGGTAGATCTCAGTCAAATAAAATTCAAAAGGAAAGAAGGGTAGAGTAGAAAATAATGTTCTATGATCTCAAAGTGGCAATTTCTAGGTTGGTTTCTTTTTGGACAAATGGTCTCAAAGCTAATGCTTACTACTTTTAGTTGTTGTACACTTATATGTAAACACAATTATTATGTTTGGGAAGGGATGATATAGGAAACTTGATGGTCTTGGCTGAAGGTTTCTTCCTTTATATTATCTTTTGTAAAACCTTTATTATAAGTTTACAACTCAAACCAAGAAGGAATCTAAGGTAGTTTTTTCACACACTTAGAAAACTATACCAATAAAAAAACATTCATACATACTAAGAATAATAATATAATCTAAACCAATTACTTAACAAAATATAATAAATTTTAATAGTGTTTTTACATTTACAAATAAAATAAATTAATTAAAATAATCAATATCTATCCATAGCTTTTGCATACTTTAAATTACTACATTATAACCAAAAAAAAAACTTAATATCAAATTAGTGAAAGGAGAAAAAACTAATGAAATTTCATGACAATCAAAATTAACTTCTTCTTGTATTCATAAAATATTCCATCCATTTGGAATGTAAAATTACATTGATATATAGACTTGGGGAAGGGACGCGTCATCCTCTAAGTGTATATAAAATCATAGTTACATGTTGATATTAGAACCTCATTTCTAATTTTAGTCTCAAAATTTCATGTTTTTGCATGCTTGTGTCTAGTTATATATATGTAAATATTAGTTAATGTTGATGTCATTTTTATGCACATTATAGAATTTAATGAAGTGACATCTAACATTTTAGGATCTCAAAGGAGGTAAAATCCATTCCAAAGCACAAGTTACAGGTATGGGTTAAATAATTAGGTGGTGAAATAATACGCTGATTATGTAGGTTGTTAACCAGGTGGTTATCATAGTGAAATGAATCCTAAGAGAAATCAAACATAAGCGGGTGGATAGATACTAAGCGAAAGTGGATAGATCCTAAAATAAACATGAAAACAGGGAAAAATAAAGTACAAAATAAGGTTCTATGGTCTCAAGTCTCACCACCTAGGTTGGTTTATATCATAGACAAGTGTTTCTAGAAGTAATAATCATTACTTGTAGATATTGCACACTTATAGAGGGACACAATGGGAGAGTCTATGAATAAAGCATAGAAAACTTAATGATCTTAACTAGAGGTTACTATTTTTAGAGTTTTTGTTCCACATTCTTATTTAGGAGATTATAAATTGAACCAAGAAGGTGTCTAGGACATATATAACATACACATAGACAAATATACCAAAATAAAACACTCTTACACACTTTAGACTATTAACAAAAATTTAACCAACTACTTTGGTCAATGAAAATTGATAACTTTCAATAGCTTTTGCACATCTGGATTTAACATATATAAATGATAATAATTAAAATTATCTATAGCTTATGTACTCTTCAATTTTCAGTTAACACAACCAATAAAATAAAATCTCAATAGCATGAAGATGTAAATAAAGAACACTGACATAGTTGCATGACAATCAAAACTAATTTCTTCTTGTATTGATAAAAAAATTGTCCCCTCCTTTATAAGGGTTATATATGCATACATAGACTTGGGTAGGGGTCACCTCATCCTCCAAGTTCATGAAAAATTCTAGTTACATTGCATAATTAGAACATCAGTTCTAATCTTAGTATCAAAACTACATGTATGCATTCTCATGATTAATTTCCACTATGTTTGAAAATAAGTTAGTCAGTATAATACAATGTAATGTGTGAATTCTCATAGATAGTACATGAATATTTTACATTAAAAAGATAAATATAAGTAAACTATGAGTATAAGAATTATTACCATTTGTATGTGTTTGTATAAAATTAGCCTTCAACTCAATGTTGACTAGGTGTTTGTATGGCACTCATGACTATTGGAGGTGTTGAAGTGGATGCTAGGACTGAACTATAAGTTGGAGCACCAACTTTCTTCTTCACTTCAAAAACTTGAAAATTCTTATGCTTGATGTCATGATACTTATAGATAATTACCATATTCAATAATGGATGCCTACACACCCATTTTAATTTTTCCAAGAGCCTTGAATGCTTAGTTTTTATATTTATAGATTTTATTCTAAAGATATCCACTCCATCACATTTTTACTTGAAAAGCTGAACTTGACCTCAATCTCTTCCAGTAAAAGTCCCTAAATATTTTGTTTGGAGTTAGTGGAAGTCTTATGATCAAAACTGATTCTACTTATGAGTGTACTTATCGAGTCACTTTCTTGTGAGATCTTTAATTCTTCCTAGATCTATGAAATGAGAGTTTTGTGTTCTACATACTTAGGGATTATTGCCTCAGTTGTTGTGATCCATTCCCTAGATTCTTGACTCCTAATGACCACCAAGTTGAGAAAATTTCAAGCTTGTAATGGTACCATCAGGTCAAGGTGGTTGTATTCATTATTATTTTTGTAAAGAATAAGTAATTTCAATTTATTTTCATCGTATTTTAAATAATAAAACAATTTGTGAGTTTCAATCAAATGAGGGGTCAACTCTATCCTTATTTTAGCAATGGCCTCAAGAATATTACATAACTTGGATGAAGCATTCTAGACCTCATGTCAATCTCTAAAAGAACATGAACTATTCACTATTATTCTTTTATTTTATCCAAAATAGTTCACTGTTGTTCTTTTACTTTCTTCAATTCTTACTCAAGCTCTTGCCTTTCCATTTTCATTCCTTCATGAAGTTCCAACAAGGCATCCTTCTATGTTTTAGGATAGGACTTGTAGTCCTCTATGTATGAGGACTACCCTAATTTATTGTTCTTTCTCTTGGACAAGGTAAAAACATATTGTCTCTCTTCTAGAATGATCCCTCTTCTAGTATCATCTTCCAATTTTCTCTTCCTTACCCTTTAGACACTCCCTGTGGATTTATCAAATATATAACTTATTATGGATAGATCTATGATTGAGATATTTAGATTCTAAGAATCTTGTGACACTATTATCTACCTACTATGGGATGAATATTTGGGATGGGTTAGTTGGTTGAGTGTCCTCAGATGTAGTCTCAAACAATATATCTTTGATGCTTGTTTCAAAGCCTCTTCAAGTATTGGGTCAGTAAGGGAAGGCCATATGATTTTAGATCAATACACACCCTCATATTGAGGTAGTGAGTGTATTATGTATACTATTTTATTCTTTTAAACATTTTTTGAAGATGTCATAGTGGTGCATCGAGAAGAGCTAGAAGAAGGCATTGGCAAGTCTATTTGAGTTGATGGCACATGAAGTTGGGAACTTTCCAATGCTCCCCTAACTTTCTTGGAAGCTTTTATTATGGTTTCATGGGTAATGAGGAAATGGAATAAGTAACTACACAAGTAATGGAGTAAATTAAAGATGTGAATATAGTTGGTGGAGTGGAAATAGTTGGGAAAGTGAAAACATCCTCTACCTTGGGAGTGATGAGGGATAGTTGGGCACTAGAAGCAAGAGTAACTGAATCAAATGAGCCTACTAAAAATAGGAAACAAAAGATAAAAATGTATTAAAATAGACAAAATAAGTTGCCTCCTCACCGGATTGATTGACAACTAAAGGCGTCTCTCCCTTAATGTCCTAGAGGCTAAGGGATTTTGATCTCTGTCACTCCTCTTCATCTAGATCCCTTTATTCATCAATAGACTTCCCTTCAGTAGGCTACTATTGAATGTAATATGCTCCTATTGGTGGTTACTCAATAGCTATATTATTAAGAGGATGAGTCCTAATTTTCTTCATGTAACAAATTGTAACCTTTTATGCTATAGGGGAGCCTTCTTGAATTGGCAAATATTAAACACCTACACTTTTAATTTATTTTATGCGTGTAGAAAGTAGATGGTCTAGGCCCTCTGAATATGAGGATTCAAAGAAAATTATATTTCTTTGATATCCTTAAATTTCAACTCTAATTGTTCAATGATCCTTCTTGATGTATTTCAATGCTTGGGGTCTTTTTGAGTTGGCTCTCCTTATGTTGATTGCTATGGAGGCTTGCTGATCTAAAAATATGAAACATCCCATACACCTAGGGGTGTGAACCTAAGGTGTGCATCTAAAATATAGATATAGGGATCTCCTTGAATGATTTTTAGATGTTCTTCCCTCAATTCTATCATTTATGCCCTTTTCAAGACCTGGGCATCATCCGTAGGATTTAGGAATAGAAAGTCATGGTCATAGGGTTCATGTTGGTATAAAATAGCTAATATCTTGATATGATTTTTAATTCTACAATGAGGATCATAATCCATGTGAGGCAAGGTGGGAAATGAATAGTAAACCCTCATTTTTCCCACTTCTCTAAAGTGCCTCTAGATTATGTAGCACATTCAACCTATCATTAGGTGAGAGCCATTAAATGTTCTCTTCTTCTTATTTGTTAAATATTCATCTACACTCCACCATAGTTGAAATGTTATTTATTTTTCCACCAACTTATCTGAAATGTAATTAGGAAGACATAACTGGTTGACCTTGTTACCAATGACCACAATCATTGTGTAGTTTGGATATAACCAATAGTCACCCCATGGTGCCAATGAGTCTACAATTTATTTGTATACCTTGGGAAATGGGGAGTCATTAATAGCCTACCATACATATATGTATAAATTCTCTATAATATGAGTGATGTTCTTGGAAAATGTGTTTATATTCATGAATGAATAATAATGACAAATGTAATTTTTGATTCATTCTAGAACTGTGTCCCAAAGTGACCCATAATACATGTATATTATTTCCATCACAATGTACAAGAGGTATGACATCATATAAAAGTGTCCAATAGTAGGTTACTTATCCTTGTTTAAAATTTATTCCCATAGCTTGATGTTAATTATCTCCCCAAAGGTAAAGGTTAATTATGAGGTCATCATCATGTCTAAAATTGAAACCCATTCTAGGTGAAGAAAATGGATGCTTAGAAAACCATAAAGCCTATTTAGGATGACCATCCTAATGAGAACCCCCATCTTGAACTTGGTGATAGGTAAAGAGTACTCATAATTTGGGATGATAATCTCCCCTAGGATAAGTACTTGATAAGTGTTTTATTGATTGAATTATTCTCTTTCCATCCTACCACCCTATGCTAATCATAAGTGGCATCTATAATTGGTAAGGATAAATACATTTGAAATGCATCTCTTGATATTTAAAACATAATGGTCTTATTTTCTAAGTGGTGCAATTAGGTATCCCCTGTCATCTTGACAGTGAATAAAAGGTCCTATAGTAGGTCTATGCATGGAATCAATTTAGGCTTAGCCTCCATGAAGTGTAGTCTTTGTCACTTGAGAGGGAGTAGTTTTTCAACCAATTAATTTCATTATAGCGTTATGTTCTCATCCTAATTGTGGGCATTAATTGTGTCAATGGAATCTCACAAAGCTAAAAAATTAGTGTATTGATCATTAAAAATGGTAGAGTAAAAATAGTATCAATGTAATGAGAGGAATCCTTGATTGAGAATTGGGATGGTAGCTAAAATACTGTGAATGTTTGAGATGAAAAGGAAATTGTTAATTAGTGGGAACATCATCATCAAAATTACTTTGATATAACTTCAGCATTGATTTCCAATTCATGTGACATTAATTTAAAATGCCTATAACTTCATTTTTTTAATTTAATACAAACTTTTCCACCTCATTTGGCAAGTATGCCATGTAGGCACTATTGATGTTTAGTAGGAGTGTCACTTCCTCACTTTTTCTAATTTAGTTTATCGAGTAATGAATTTTTTAGTAGTTTAAAGTTGAGATTTAGGGTATAACACTATTTTCAAGCATCCTAAACAAAAGTTATGAACATTTTTTCCAAACACCAAAATGTGCAGCTTGGGGTCCTGTACCTTAAATTCCTAAATATTCTATACTAAATAAATCCTAAAAATAAAAATACTGAAGAACTAAATTCTTTCAAGATATGTAGAGTGTAGTGTGCCAAATATTGAAATGCATTAGAGATATTCATCGAATAAAATCTCTAAAAATTTCCAAAGGAGTGATACCTGATAGGTTCCTAGATTGTAGGAGCGTTAAACACTGAAAACTTCTCCTACCTTTTAATAAATTCATGGGTAGCTTGAAGGTATATATTAATATATATACCTTGAATCCAATATTGCACATTTTTGAAAGGTATTTCCAAGGGGATACCTTGAATATACTCTTCAAGGTATTACAAATCCCTTTAAGATATCACCTATTAGTGCCTTCAAGGTGAAAGAAAATTAAACTCCTATGCATATTGAATGTATATCCTAAGAGATACGTTCAAAATCCCCTATAATTTATTACAACACCCTTCAAGGTATCTTCTACAAGCCCATATTAAGGAAGGGATGCCAAGTTTCATACTTTTGGGGATTTGACACAATCAAAATATGATGTGCAAAGCCTTTTAAATTTATTGAAGAATGTTTGAAAGCTCCATAATAATTTCGTGGGTTACTTCAATTTATCTCCTAGTAGATAACTTGAAGGTACCTTTGAAGGTATTATGAAGATCTTCAAGTAGTGCCTTTAAGGTGAAATAAAATTCCTCTTGTGTACATGTTGAAGGTAAGTACTGGGAGATACATCTAATGTCCCCTTAAATATACGACCATTGAATATGCCCTTCAATGTATCTACTAGGAGATACCTTCAAGGGCCTTAAAAAACACTTATAACACCTTCATGGGTAAGTTTAAGGTATCTTATAGGACATACATTGAATGGAAAATTCATTTTTGTCCATGATTGAAAGGTATATCCTAAGAGATACCTTGAATGTACACATTGATGAGCATTATAACAAAATATTCAATTATAGGCTAGGTTTGAGAGTTTTGTTCCATTGTAATCCTATCTTAAAATAAATATTTTGCACCCACTGCTACAAGAAATGGATGAGGTAACTTCCCCAAGGTTTATTTCACTTGCTCAAGGTGCACTGAACCTCACTTAGTGGCTCATTGAGACCATTTCATACAAGGGGAATTTGCTGGTTTAAATTAAAGGTACTTCAGTAGTTTCTATGTCATGGCAGTGGGTAAGGATTCAATTAAACATCCTTTGATAGAAGATAATTTCTCTAGGCTTAAGGTTTGTACTAAATTCTTTGAAATTGTGATACAAGAATAGTTGCAATGTTTTTTTTTTCTTTGGTGTTTGTCTTCCTGGGTCTTGGTAATGGTTATGATAGGTTTTATAAACTTATCCAAGTCAATAAACATTGTAATACAATTAGCATTTTGGTTCTTATTTATAAATGTCAAGAATTTATTGAATGAAATGGCCTGTAACTTTCCATAGTTCACAACATGCGTAAGAATTTTGTGTTGATTGATATGCATCATACTTCATGATATGTACATCATGTCATTAGTTGTGATGAGTTTTTATGCCTTATCACACATGTAGATTTTGGCTTATCTTTTTAAAATAATGATGAAGCCTCATATGATATATCATCAACATTTGTCCAATGTTTTAACACCTCACCTTGGACCCTTTAAGTTGAATCTTTGAATCATACTTCCCCCTCTTATTTCTACTTTGGAATAAATTTTTGTAGATTATTTTGCCTATCATTTTATATTGACT
The DNA here is from genome assembly GCA_037957365.1 of Torreya grandis. Lineage (NCBI taxonomy): Eukaryota > Viridiplantae > Streptophyta > Pinopsida > Cupressales > Taxaceae > Torreya > Torreya grandis. The sequence goes on from JARHVA010002951.1 coordinate 992,355, forward strand.
AGTGTTTATATTTACTTTCTTGACACACTTAATATATGTATTTAAAATATCCTCCACTTTTGTCTACTTATTCCTACTTTGTCTAAGATATTCCTTCATAGGCCTTGTCATAATTTCAATTGGATGTTGAATGTATCTCCGAGGAGATAGTTTCAACATGTTTATCAATCAAAAGGATAGCTTAGTAGTGACTATTTTTAGAAGTACATCTTGTCCACTGAATCAAAACCCTAAGTAAGTATGGTTTTATACTTTAAGTATATGTTTATTAAGTTCTTTATATGTTATAAATGCACAATCAAATATTAGGAAATCCCCTTTGAATTAGTTTTACATTTATCTCTAAATAATTTATTTTTGGTTTGGTCATACATTTTTATCTTATGTTTAAGTTAGTGTATATATTCTGAATATTTAATATGTATTTTATATTATATATTAGAATTCACATTTGCTTATATACAAATAATCACTAGTTAATTATAAATAATTTCATAAGTGATACAATATGCAACTTAGATTTTAAAAACTATCAATAATTAAATCATTTTAATGTCTTTTCAAAATGTCTTCAAGAGAGAAATGAATTCTCATAACTAAAAGGTAGAATAAGGTCTCAATCTAAGAAAATTTGGATATAATATCATTTAAACTACCAAAATTAAAATTAAATCCACATTTAAATTTTCTATTTTATGATGGTGACGTAATTCCTCTTGTTGATTGGTATTTTAAGTTGTTTACTTTAACAAATATGCATGTAAATATTTATTTGTTTAACACTATATCTAAAAAAGAATATTCTCATATTGGAATAATCATTACCTATGATAAGGATGAACTTGAATATGCCATTAAATTCTAACTAGAAGTATGGAATGGAGAAGAGGTAATTTTTTATCGTTCTACAACTAATTTTAATAAATTTACACTGAATAAAATGGAATTAACAAAAATGAATGTTTCTCCTTCTTGTGAATCTTTTGCATTTAATTTTAATAGATATGACAACCTTGAAATGTCTCGATTGATATATAGATATAATTTGGTTCTTAGAATACAAAATTTGTATAAATAAAAATATGAAAAAGGCGATCCAACTTCTTCTACTTTCCACCATGTAAATATGGATTTAAATTACCCTACAATCATGACATAAAAAACATTGAATAAAACAAAAAATAAGGGAAACATATTTTTATGTAGATTTGAAAAAGGCTATATAGTTACTCACACCAATGGATAAATATAAGATCAAATATATGTTTGATATAGTTTTGTTGGTATAGAGTTCTGATCAGACACAATGAATTCTCTACATGGTATATTTCCTCTAGAAACTATGCCTTGAACATTCTTATTGAGATCTATAAATTATGGGATGCTAATATTGACATAAGAAATATGAATAAAAGAGGAGTGAATTTTGTAATTCATTCATTCATAAAACATAATGAGGTTCTAATGAAGAATGTTGTATTAATTCCTTTTGATCCAAATAATCCTTAATGTATTATTGAATAAAAATAAGTCCCTGAAGATATGATGGAGAAAAAATCTTCAAGGTTCAAATTTATAGATGGCCAACACATAATTACAACACAAAAAAGCATTATTTTATATTAAAAATACAATACACTATCATTGAGAAAAAATATTTCTATTAAAAGGGAAAGATTTATAAAAATAGTTACTCCATTCCATATTATTCACAAAATATGAAACCAATATAATGAAGCAAATTAATTAATATATAAGGCTTCATTTGTAGAAATATTTTGATTTGAAGGTGACCTTATCTAGCTGAGAGGTTGTTAATAATCTTGAATTAAGAAAAAAAAGATAAAAGAAATACATTAACAAGCTAGACACTTATTCACATAAATGAACTACTCAACACAAAAATTGTAGTAGAGAAAATGCCTTATTTTTATGGAACAACCTATTTGGGATTATTTTGATAAGGTGTTTGATTTGATTAAAAGTGGTAATTTACTAGGTTCAAATAAATAGGATTTAAATCTGATTGGTATGACAAAACTAATAAATATTCAATGGATTTCAAACAAACAAAAAGTAAGACTAGTAAATTTATTTGAAAATGGGTCTATTTTCTTCTTGAAAACCCATGGGTACAACAACATGGACACTTGGGGAAAAAAAGTGAAGATGTAAAGTAATATATTATCAAAAATTACAATTTATTTCACTAATCATGATCTGACACCTCCATTAAAAAAAAAATCACACCTAAAGAAGTAATGTAATGTTATATAATTTATATGAAAAGGTTTTGAAGATTTGTGTGTCTAGAATTCAAAAAATCAAAAAGATGGAAAGAATGATCTCTAGATTCAATAAGCATATTGAGAAAATATATAGATAGTGATGGAGGTCAACTTTCCTAGATAGATACAAAAATTTTTAGCTACCATTATGCCGCACCATGTCTTTGGCCATCCATTTTAGAAGATTTCACTACATTGTTCATTGTTGGTGTGAATGTTGATTTGATAATTATTGATATTTTAAATATCATTAAAGATTTTAAGGAAGAATATATTAGCCTATTTATTCAGGCACTAATTGATAAAGTTATTGTTGAGGATTTCAATTTATTCATCAATTAAAAACTTGACCATTTCTTTGGCATTTAGAATGCTCTCAAAAAACTATGTGTTGGTCATTTCCATTATATGCAAAATACAAGTGTCATAATTTTGGGTCTAGATAGTGATGGATTCAATTGGACTCATATTACATGTATCAACTTTTCTCAAGATTTTAATAATTTTTAGCTTGATGATTTCATCCTCCATTAAAAAAAAAGTAAATTAGAGGAAGGCGTTAACATCAATAAAGACATACCAATATTTCAATTGATTGAATCACACAAAATAGGAAGGCCATCCAAAAATGAATTAGATAACTTATTTTGGGAGAGACTTATATCTAATTTTAGTAATTTAGATATATATGATGTGTTAGGGGTATATAGAAGAGTTGGATTAGTGCATGTTTGTTTCAATAAAATTTTATTTATTTTCCTAGAAGAAAGTGAGAAGAATTTATCAACCTTGGCTATTGACTAATGAGTTGTAAAAACACTTTTAATATCTATCCTAGTCACTTGTTCAATGGAAGTAAGAAGAATATCTGCATAAGAATCTCTGATCTCTTTCACCAAGAAGTTTTCATCCTTTTTCACTTTTTCTTCCTCTCTTAATATAGAGGGAAGGGAGTGGTGAAATAATAAGTATAATAGGCTATCTAAAAAGCTATCTGATTTTAACCTAAGATGCATTGATTATGTAAATGGTAGATAAAAAACCTATTATTTAAACATCAAGCTAGAGTTTGAGTTTAAGATAACTCCTAAGGTGGTTAAGGTAAAACCATCAATAGTCGAGGTTAACCATTGGTGGTTAAGGGTCGAACATCAATGATTAGGGTCATAGTCAAAATTGGCTAATCTTAGCCATTTCTACTAATGACTAGTGGGGTAAATGATTAGAAAATGGTCCCAAAGGGGTCTAGGGGTGGTCTAAGGGTCAATGCGACATCTAAAACCATAGTGTATGATTTTATAATGTCTAAAACATTTGCATGAAAATGTAAAGGAATTTATATTACATTATAGAAACTAAAGAATAAGAAAATTTTAATGTTAAGTTTCAAAAATGTTTGACAAATTCATAGAAACCAATACCAAAACAACCTCTTTTATCACTATTAAGTGCATAAAAGTTTTAATTTATTTTATAATCATGATTTATTTTTCAAATAAAACATCGTACCAATATTTTTGTGTGTATGATTTATTTTTCAAACCCAAGAGCTTATCAATCTTTCAATGTGTAGCAAATATGGCATTGAATGAAATTGAATAAAAAATAATAATGGAAAATGAAATCAATAAACATGACAAATTGCAAGTTGAAAAAGGTAAGATAAGATCATGGACATTTTTACAATTATACATTTTTTATTTATCAATTATATATAATATTGACATAATACTTTTTCATGTATTTATGTGTCAAATAAAATAGTTCACAACACAACTATAAAATTTTGTGTCTCAAACAAAATAACCCAAGACACAACTCTATATCTTGAATCATGCTCGAACACAACACAAGGTAAAAATATACAATAAAATGATTTTTAAACTACAAATATCAAATTATATGATGATGATAATTATTAGTTACTATATTACATAATACTTTGTAGGGTATAAATAACAAAAGGTTCAACAAAAGAGTGCAGCTGGATAAACTACAAAAAGGCAAAAAAATTGTGAAGACCCCCTTTCAATGAATGTGTAATTATACAATTTTACATACTAGAATATGTAAATTATTTTCATTTATTTACACACATTACAATTGAATTTTTATTTATCAACAAGAGAGAGTAGAAGATAATAAAATATAGTGCATCATCTTGGGATTTGGAAGTGTGGGTTTATTTTATTATTGTGTCAACATGAATGTGGTTGTATTTACCCATTTAAATGTTGAATTTCCCCTCTTAAGAATAATTCAATATGTGATATATTGTGTCTTGACGACAATAAATTATCTTTAGATTATATGTTATCTTTATTTCAAATCATATTTGATGAAAAATGGAATAGATAAATAAATGTATATGGATATATATAACAAAATATATTTGTGCATATGTTAAATGGCATAAATAGATTGTAGAAGTAACTAGATTTTATTTTTGTTTTATAATATGATGAGTTACATCTATTTTAACAAATTTATAATTATTTTCCATTATGGTCAAGTTATGAAGATTCATTATAAACATGTATATGCATACATATATTATAAAACTAGAAATAAGAATTGTAGATCCATGTATAATGAGTATAGCTACATGTGCCTAACCATGTTAATATTTTTGTATATGTTTATATGAATATTTATAAGATTTATGGAAATGCAAATAAAAAATTGTAGTAAATGAAATAAAATATGTTTATATGTAACAATATAAAATGCAAATCAAAAGTGCATCAATGATTAATCTAATATGTAAAACATTTTTTTGGAAAATTTCCATGTTATATTTATTATAATATAATATTGTTAATAAGTGATTGATTTTTTTTAACAAATTGTAGATGTTTCAAAGGAAGAGCTAAAACTGACTTCTAAAAAATTATTGATTTTGGGGTTGGATGACTTGTTATTTGTTATGCATGAAATAAAAGACATGCCAATGAATGTTATGAGAAAAAAATAATATTATATAATAATAAATATGTCATAATATATGTGAGATCATTCCAAACAAATTTTAAAGGTGCCACTACTGTATTTTACTCATATTGGCCTTTGGTCAATGATATTGGACAATCATTTGAGGCTACTCCTTCAAACCATGGATTATACAAGTTCAAATTTCAAGTTTATTTGGGGGGCAAAATATTATAAGCCATTAAATATAAATATATAGAAATTGGATGAAGTTATTTTTAAAGGGACATTTGGAGATGATTTTTCAATTGTAGACACTGTGTTCATTGATTGCAATTATCAAAAATGTGTTACATAAAAAAATTAGAAATGAGTTATGTTACATCAATCAGATATAGTGAAAATGGAAGTTAGAGAGAGAAAAAGGATTGGAGAATCAAAATTATATATATCATCACATTCTTGGGATAAACCAAAAAATCCATGCCATCAACTATGAAACATTGTTTAAAACGATGTAACTTTTCCATATAATTTTTTCGAGTATTTTTATTGATTATAAACTATAATTTTACTAACATTATCATCAATTTTAGAAAAAAATAAATTTAAATTATTTCAAATGTAATCGAATTTTTTCAAATTTATGGATTTTAATTTACTAATACTTTTGTCTCACTTTGTGCAATTTGATTTATAGTTGGAGATACCTTAAAAGTATTGAATCAGGTCAAAGTTTGATAGCTAATCCCCTTAAAAGTGGATACTCCATTATCTTAACTTAAAATTATCCAACTTGATCCATTAGTATATTGACACTTTCTCATGAAGATCTTCCCAATGAACATCAAACAATTCTCAACTCTCTTTCTCATTAAATTTATTTGTTGATGCCCCATTAATGGGTCAATGGTATATAGTGGTTTATCTTGTCCAAATGTTAGGTCTCCTTAGAATCCTCCCCTTATGGTGTATTTAAATTAAATTTTTATGGGGCAACATGGAGAAATCCAATAACCTTAGGAGCAGGATGCACTATTTGGGATTACTCTAGTTCTTTGACTCATGTCACTTGAGGTAACCTCCAAGATAGAACCATCAATGAAGATAAATCCAAAGCATATATCCTAGGAATATAAATTGAAATATAATTTGAAATTTAATAATTGATAATTGAAGGAGATTACAATCTCATAGTAGAGGTAATTCATAATTAGCATGCATAGTCTTGGTGACTCAACAACTCCTCCACCTAATTTGGCCTCTCTTGGATGAAATGGAGTCTTGGTTAGTGTCACATTACTTCAAATAAGATATTAAATAATCATGTTTACTTGTAAATTAATGGGTGGAACAAGTGATTGATGTAGTGATGGATAATGTATTATACTTGTATGATTTAAACATGATAATATGATTTTGTGATGAAAAGATCAACTGTTAGAAATTTTAAGTGGATATAACAATCTTATGATGGGTGGCAGGAGCTTGAGCAAAACAACTTGATATGTTAAGTTACTTATGGTTGGGAAAGGCTATTGTAAGCCTAATCAGACAATTGTATTGCATGAAGGTAAGCTTTGGTGACCCAATTATTGGCTAGCATGGTAAGTAGTTAAGTTTGCATATTGGAACATATGTTGTTTTTGTTGGATGATTAAAACCATAATGTAATATAAATTTATAATAAGTGATTGTGAGGTACTATTTGGGTTTGAGTATTGGAATTTTATGTAATAATAACAAGGTTGAACTTAATTAAGCATAGACACATGTTGGTTATAATTTCAAATCTGTTGCAAGTAAGGTAATGTTGTTTTCACCTAAAAGTAATATTATGGAATAAATATTATATTTTGTTATTGAGCATGACTGAAATATATGACAATGGCTCAAAAATAATGATGTAAATCCATGATTAGGTGGTTTAATAATTCTAGTTACCCACTTAACTCCTTGAAGGAGTGATAAAAGTTGGGTGAACACCCTTTATTGGTAGATAAAGGGATGGTGGGATTGGGATTCATGGAACATCATGTGAGATCACAAGTGATGGAGAACATGTTGTAAGCTTTAGGGTTGCATGTTGCATCTAAAATGGTTGCTCTGATATTTAGTGTGGTTGGTACAAGATGCTAATCTAACCCATGAATGATGAATATGGAGAAATAATTAACTGTAATAGTGTGGGCTATTTTATTTTGATGACATTCTATGATGAATGTCGTTAAAGTTAAGCACAAGAAATAATGCTTATTGTAGAATATTCCAATTTGACCTTGTAAATTTGGTTTAAAATATGATTGGATTGGACTCTTAAGACTATTTACCTTATGTTGTAGGTTTTTTTGATAATATATCCTTGGTAAAAATAGAAATTAAAGACACTAAATTTGGTTTATATTTAAACTACTAGCTTAAATAAATTAAAATAAATATAAATTTGGTGAACATTATTATCTTTATATGAATTAATGATTCTAATTCATGCTTAGTATTGGAAAGTTGTCAATGATGTCATGATGATGCCATAGAGGTGTCCTAGTGAGTATATCAAGTGATTTGATAGCCTTAATATCAATAATAAAGTGTGAAATATACTTGCTCAAGTGTGCTTGAAGTTGGCTTGGTTGATCTTCAATTTTGGCATTGGTATAGATGTTTAGGGATGAGTATGGAGTATTGAGCATGTGTAATGGTCCTATAAGAGGTTTTATATGATTGGAGAGTTTGTGTGCATAAGTGGAATTCATGTGGTAGTCCATAATTTTCATCTTGACATCTTAGGTCTAGTGGCATAAAATTTTAGTAGGTAGTTTACTGACATCACCATTACCACGTAGAAATGAGTCAAAGGGAGTTGGACATATGGTTGTGATAAAATTAGTCCCTAGTTTTTATGTGTTTAATCACAGGTCATTTTCATTAGAGTATTCAAAGATATGTGGGTGCATAGTTGGGCTCCTAGGTATTTTGACAATGTGGTAAGAAGAGCTGAGTAAGAATTATGGTGATGGAATATCTCACACATGTGGATGTTTACAAACAAGATGATCATATGTGTTTGTTTATTTTTGGGCATAGTTTAATAAATTTTAGGGCATGCACTGAAACACATCAAAAGATATGCGTGTTCAAATTTCACCTTACAAACAAGTTTTTGACATAGTTCACACTATGGAAGAAAAATCTGAGCAAGCATTTTAATGTTGTTATATCTCACATGTTTGAGGGTTTCAGGATCAGATTGTTATATGGTTGGATTCTCCTATATAAAGAAATCGTATGTTCCAAATTATAGATCATGCATCCAAGTACAATAAAAGATATGATTGTGCAAAGTTGGCCTTCTAGGTAGATAAGTAAGGTTCCCATACTTAGTCAAATTTTCACAAGTTAATGTTTGAGTAACATCGATGATACGTGTTGTTCCAAGAATTTAGGAAGCAGCAAGGTGAGGACAAATACATGATATTTAACATTGAGGAGAGTTAAATACCAATCTTCTCCCAAGGATCAATGGTGAGTGCATGATCATATAGTTGAAGATATATGGTGTGTATTAAAGTCAAGAGGTCAAAGTGATAGCTTTTTATCATTGTTAAAGACCAAGCTACGTATAGGAGATCGATGGTGTATGATGAGTCAACATTGCAAGATTGCACAAGATGAGATTAAAGTGATTGATGTTTAACTTTTGAGTATTGAGGCCTATGTGTTAAAGATCAAACAAGATTGATGGTGCATATTTGATCTGAGTAGTGAGCACATGAGACGTGAGCATAGTGTTTGAAGTTTAATTATGTCTATTGACATTTAAACATTTTAAGTTAACAAGGGAAAAATTAATGTCTAGTTTTTGAGTCATATGTTTTGATCCATAATGAATTTGACCATGAAATAAAAAATGGTAGAAGACTCCAAGGTGCATCTAGAAATATGGATTTAAAGATCTGTAAGTGTGCAAAAATAAAAATATTAATATCTAAAGTTGACTATGTGTTCGTGCATGATCTTCAAGTAACTTGAGAAGGGTAATTGAGACATTTTTGATGTTATTTCAATATATCATGATGAATTATCTATTTGGGGGTGTTATAGACTCCATGAGGATGATCTGTGTGCATTATGAAGGTTTTATCAATCATATCTAGTATGAAAAAAGGTTTTGAAGTCAATTGGGTTTTCATTCATAATGATTGTGTGTACATATAAGTGTTTGAGCTAATTGTGCTTTAGAAAAAGAGTGTTTTTATGACTATGATCATTTCAAGATGTCTAAGGGGACATAAGGAGTGGACCCATGTATTTAAAAGTGTTCTTATGTTCATATTTTTCTCAGAGAAGTATCAAAAAGGTGAATGGGTCTCCATAGGACCTAAAAGTGACTTAGGCTTATTTGAAAGTGGATTGTGTTTAAGTGTGACCCATGTGAGATGCCTTAAGGCTGAAGGCATGTATTATGTCCAATAATTAAAATTTTGACCTTGTTAATTCATTATATCTCTATATATAGTGAAATCAAAGATGATGATTTCTAGACTTTGTGTGGAAGACTTGTGAGAGAGACAAGGTGTATGTGAGAGTGTGGAGCAAAGGAGTGGTAGAGTGCCCATTTGATGAGTTAATGAGTGGATCATATTGAAGACTATGTGAATAACCTATAGGTCATGTTTTTGGTGTCCAAACAGTGATCTTGTAGTTGAAAGATATGTAAAGAGTTTTGAGTGTGAATATGAGGATAATTTGACTGAAAAAGGAGACAGATTGTGGCATGCCTATTTGAGATAGAGAGAGTTTTTATGTAGGGGTTAGATAAACAAAGATCCATCATTAGGTGTTAAATACATCATAAATGAGGTTGAAGTGTTTAAATGGGTCTAAAAGACTTGATATTCCTTAGGGGCATTTGCTCCTTGTGAAATAGATGTTTCACTAATACCTTTGGTCAGGAGGACATGATCAAGATTTTTTGGTCTAAAAGATTTGATCAGTATCTTGTTCGTAATTTATTATAAGACATTATTCCATGTGTTAAAGACTTGAGAGTGGGTTTTATTCCACATGAGGGTTTACCATAAGAGCTATTTGTTATGTGTTTAATCTTATGTATGGATTGAATGAATAAGATCTCTTGTTAATGTTTCTTGATCAAGTTGATATATGTTGATTGGATAATAGTTTAAAGGACTAAAATTATAATTGAAATATCTAGGCTCACTAATTCACACCTCCATCTTAGTGATTGTACCTCTAACAATTGGTGTCATAAATAGTGCTTTGGGGCAAATGTTTAACAACTTGAATGTCATCCAAGCTACAATATGGGTATTCATCAAGGAGTTTTCTATACTAATTAAGCACCGATATTTAATGGATCCAATTATGCTTTTGGGAGTACCAAGATGAAGACATGCATTATGCCCCTAGGGTTTGATGTATGATAATCTGTTGTCGATGGTTATGTTGCTCCTATTATTTTTCCATCTAGTGTTGTAGACAAGAATTTATTTAAAAACAATTTCAAGATAATGAATGCTATTAATTGGGGTCTTTCAGGAATTGAAGGAGATTCAAAGGTCAATCTTGCTAAGCTCCAAACTCACAAAAGGCAATTTGAAAGTCTCAAGATGAGTGAAGAAGATTTTGTGACATATTTTCTACATAGAGTTGATGAAATTATGACCATCATCATAGGTCTTGGGGAGAAAATTGAAGAGGCTACTATTGTTCAAAAGGTATTAAGATATCTATCCCGCAAATTTTATCTAAAAGTATCTATTATAGAAAAGAATCATGATCTTAATTAAATATGGATCAATTGCATGGCACCATTACTGCCTATGAGACGAGGAATAATGATTATATACCACCAAAGAATTAAATAACTTTAAGACTAAAATGAAGACAAAGAAGAAATTCCAAGGTAAGATACTCAATGAGGATCAAATTCCTTATATAGATGACAATGAACTAATTGCTTTGATTTAAAGGAAATTTAGAATAGGTTCAAGCAAGTATAAAGGTAAACTACCTCTCAAATGCTTGAATTGTGGTGAGATAGGACATTTTATGAATAAGTGCCCACATAAGTATAAAAATGATGATGATGAAGAACATGATCAAGGTCATGATGATGACAAGAGATATTTTAGGTATAATAAAATCAAGAAGGGATTCATAAGGTTTGATAACAAGACGTACTTCAAGGATAAAAAGAGTCTCTACACCAAAGAAGATTACAATTCATCAGATGATAGTGAAGATAGTGATTCAGAGTATTGTCATGAAGATGATGATCCTATTGAAGATAAACCCCTTTCCATGGCTAAGGAAGGAATTTATCACAGTGAAAGGAGGCTACTTGGATTGATTCAAATGATGATGATGATGAGGTGGACTATGAGACTGCATTGACTAACGCTCATGAAGAACTAAAGATTGAAAATAAGATCAATAAGAATATGAAATATAACTCAAGGACTTTGAGGAGAAATTCATTGTGTTTGAGGAAAAAATGGATGAATATGCCAAGAAGTATGAAGCTATGGTAAAGCATATCAGTTGTTAATGGGAAATTATGTCTACAAGCCTAAAATCTAAAAAATAGGCATGTGAAAGGTATGTAATTGAAAATGAGTAATTGAAATCTGAGTTATATAAGTTATCTAGTAAGGTAATGTCATTTGTGATATTTGGAAAGATCTCAAGTGACCTAGACAATATTATGAATGATCAAAAGAATGCAAGTGATATAGCTAGTCTTGGATACAAAGAAGAACTAGAGATTGTAATTCAAGACAAGATGAAGACTAATGTGAACAAGGACAATTAGCATTTGAAGATAAATCATCATAAAAGGAATTAAGGTGTTGGCAGAATGAATACAAAATAGATTAGAAAATGAAATGCCAATTTTGATGGTTAAAAATATAATTGTAATTAGTTTGGGCATAGAGATAGAGAATATAAAAGACCTATTAAAAATGAATTTTCATTGAACTCTAATGGGGGTCATCAGTTAAAAGGTGTGAGAAAGGTTGAGTGCTTCAAATATCATGATATAGGAAACTTTGTAAAATATTTCCCATTTAAGGTAAGATAAGTTGAGTTTCCATCAAGGAGTATGGTTGGCTATAGTTGTAAACAAAGAGGTCACATTTCTAGATTCTATAAGCAAAAGCCTACAAAATAGAATATGTTTTATCAAGATCCTAGAGTGTAAGGAATAAGGCAAGTTAAGTAATAGAATCCAAAGGTGGTAAATAGGATTTATGATGAGTCTACAGGTCTAAGTAATCTATTTGTTATGGTGGAGAATGATATAGATGTTGAAGAGTGCCAAGAGCTCTCATTCACTACTCATGTTATGAAAGAAGAGACCAAGCTGAAGGAGAAGACCAAGATACTAGTTGAGGCTAATTCTGATATGTGTATCGATCCAAGTGAACATCCTATTATTGTCTGTACCTAGTGATGAGATTACAAGCTGCAAGGTTGGTGCTTCAAACAAAAATGTATGCCAAGATTCCATAGTTGCTCTATGTGTTGTCAATTTTATATTTGAAGAGAAGGAAATTGATGTAGAATAGGTATGAATTGTCATAGTTCAGACTAAAGAGAAGAATAACAAGAGCAAGAAGTCTTATAGCTATAAGAGGATTCTAGTGGTTACTGACGAGATGTGGGCCACTCCTGGCTTCACTTTGTTTTAGAACATTGTGGTGTAAATGATGTCTCTATCTATGCTTCTTTAGAAAATCCTTTTAGTGGAGAAGAAAGTGTTGCTATGGTGTTATATAGATGGTCTTAGATGACTATAGTTGAGTTTTCTTAGATGGAACATGTATGTCCAAGTGGAAAAATATGCTGAGGTGATGTCATGATGTTGATAACTATATATGAAACAGTTTGTAGGGTCATATTGAAGGTTCTCAAATGGAAAAGGAGGATTTATGATTTTTCAAGATGATATTTTTTCATAGAAAGGTTTTTTGACCTTATTATAACATTATCTAGGTGGTTCTGTGATCTAAAGATTTGTTGAAGTCAATTTGGAGATTTTTAATAGCTCTCAGATTTCTTAGTTTGTGCTTAAGAGCTTACAAGTCATAAAATGGATTATAATAAGTAAAGGTTCCCAATAGTGTTGAAGCTCAAATCTTGGTCTAGAAGTGTGTAATAGTTGTCTCTAGATGTACATGAAGTTTCATAGGTGGACGTTGACTGGAAGGTGTTGTGTTGACCTTGTTTTTTTTTTAGATTATAAGGTTTTGGGATATACTATAAAATTAGTCTACCTTATGATTTGAGTTCTAGGTTTCCTAATATATTGAATGGGCCAAATGGGTTGTCAAATAAATCTTCATAGAGACTTAAAGATTTTTGGTTCTTAAGTAATCTAAATTTTTGTAAGTTGGAGGCCTAAATGGGTAGTTGTTTTGTGAAGAAAGTATATTGTAGAGGATGATAGAGTTGTTGAAATTTTTTTTTCTTGAGGAGACATATGAGAGTACTATAGATATGATATTTCAGGTCTTGAAGATATATCTACTAAAATATGTGGACTCTGCAAGTTCTAGGTAGGGCTATAAGGAGTCTAGACTAGCCTAGTCTGAAGTTTTGATGTTTATTCTCAATATTTACAAAAGGGAAAGGTATGAGTATTTCAAGGTGAGTTCTCAAGTTGGTTTAGTGCATGTTTCCTATTTGGTAAGTGACATGAAGTTCTGTTGGTGGTTTTTCAAGTCGTTTGGTAAAGAAGGCTAGTAAGCATGTGTGTTGGTTCTTCATGGTGTGTGAAGATATGAAGATGCCCAAAAGGTGTAATTGGTTAGAGTTCTTAGGGGGAATCCCTCTCAGTTTTAATGTTAGTTTATTTATGCTAAATTTTAGGTCATGCACTGAAGTAAATTATAAGATATGAATGTTCATAGGTGGCTTTCTAGATACGTTTTTGACATAGTTGGCTCTGTGGCAGAAAAATATGAGTGAGTATTTTAATGTCATTATATCTCACACGTGTGAGGGTTCTAGGAGCAAATTCTTTTATGGTTGGATTCTCCTATGTAAGGAGATCATAAGGTCCAAATTAAGATCATGAATTTGAGCATAGTAAAATATATGGCTATACAAAGTTGGCATTCTTGGCAGAAAATTAAGGTTCCCATAGTCAAATTTTCACAAGTTAAATTTTGAACAACATCGACAGCACACATTGCTCCAAGAAGTCAAGAAGCAGTGAGAAGAGGTCAAGTTCATGATGTTTGACACTTATTTGAGATAATGACTAGGATTGTTCTAAGGATCAATGGTGACAGCATGCTCATACAATTGAAGATATACAATGGATATTAAAGTCAAGAGGTCAAATTGATAGTTGTTTAGTATTTTTAAAGACCAAGTTATGTACAAGAGATAGATGGTGTGCGATGAATCATCATTTAAAGATTACATGAGATGAGGTTAAAAATATTAAGGTTTAACATTTGAGCATTAACACCTATGTGTTAAAGATCGAACAAGATTGACGATGTGTATTTGATTTGAGTAGCAAGGACATAAGATGCGAGCATAGTTTTTGAAGTTAAACTGTGACTGTTGGCATTTAAATATTTGAATTTAGCAAGGAAAAAACCATTATCTAGTTTTTGAGTCATATATTTTGATCCACAATGAATTTGACCATACCATAAAAATAAAAATGGTAGATGAGTCCAAAGTGCATCTAGAAATATGAATTTTAGAATCTAAAAATATGTAATCAAAAAGATATTGAGCTCCACAGTTGACTATGTGTTTGTGCATGTTCTACAAGTCACCCAAGAAGGTTAATTGATCTCTTATTGATGTTTTTTCATTATCTCAAGATGAGTTAGATATTTGGGAATTTTTTAGACTCTGTGATGATGATCTATGTGCATTATGAAGGTTTAATTAATCATATCTAGTATGAACATAGGTTTTAGAGTTGATTGTGTTTCATTCATAATGACTATGTGTACAGAGAAGTGTTTGAGCTAATTTTGCTTTAACAAAAGAGTGCTTTTATGACTATGATAATTTGAGGATGTCTAATTGGACATAAGGAGTGGACCCATGAATTTTAAAGTTTTTCGTGTTTTTAGTTTTCTTGAAGAAGTATCAAAAAGGTGAATGGGTCTCCATAAGACCTAAAAGTGACTTAGGCCTATTTAAAAGTGTATTTTGCTTAAGTGTGACCCATGTGAGATGCCTTAAGGGTTAAGGAATGTATTTTGGCTGATAATAAATTTTTTGACTTTGTTAATTCAAGATAGCTCTATACATAGTAAAATCAAAGATGATGATTTTAAAACTTTGTGTAGAAGACTTGTGAGAGAGACTTGTGCAAGGTGTATGTGAGAGTTGTGGAGTGAAGGAGAGGTAGAGTGCCCAGTTGATGAGTTAATGAGTGGATTAGATTGAGGACTATGTGTATGATTTGTAGTTTATGTTTCTAATTTCTAAACAGTGCTCTTGTAGTTTGAGGATATGCGAAGAGGTTCGAGTATGCATATGATTATAATTTGAGTGAAGAAGTGGAGATATTATGACATGCCTATGTGAGAGGCCTATTTGAGATAAAGAGAGAGTTTGTGTAGGGGTTAGATAAAAAAATATCCATAATTAAGTGTTGAAGACATCATTACTAAAGAGGAAGTGTTCAAAGGGGATCTAAAGGACTTGATCTTCCTTAGGGGTAGTTGCTCCTTGTGAAATAGGTGTTTCACTAAATACCTTTAGTCAGGAGGACATGATAAAGGTTTTTTGGTCTAAAGGAGTTGATCAGTCTCTTGTTTGTAATTTATTATCAGACAACAGTCCATGTATTGTAGACTTAAGAGTGGGGTTTATTCCCCATGAGGGTTTTCCAAAAGAACTATGTGTTATGTGTTTGATCTTGTGTATGCATTGAATGAATTAGCTCTCTTGTTAATGTTGCTTGATCAAGTTGATATATGTTGATTGGTTAATAGTTTAAAGGACTATAATTATATTTGAAATAAATAGGCTCACTAATTCACCCCCTTCTCTCAGTGATTGTATTTCTAACACTTACAAGTGTTGATAACACTTTTACTGATAAGAATGTTAAGGTAAGTTTAAGATATTGCTATTAGATCACTAAATTACTAGAATGTTTTTAGTTTCATACCCACGTGGGTGGTTGGAAATAGTTATTTTTAGAAGCACTATGTTGAAAATAACAACTCTTTCCATGAAATTCTATTGTTAAATGAAGGCAGATTTGGCTGGTAAATCTATATGTAATTGGTTTTAACTAATTTTGTTGAAATAGATGGTCTTGTAAGGTAGGAAGTTAGAAAAATTGCATCTAAGATGGGATACTTTTGAAGTATTATGCTAAAAAAATATGCATACCAAGCCCCATTTTTTCCATCATGGTGTCCCAAATGACACATGACTTAGGAAAGACATTACTTTTGGCTTGAATTTAAAGAAAGAGGTGGCTATCATATTGGCCATAATTGAAATGCTAGCAAAGTGAGGCTGAGCATTACAACTTTCAAAAGTTGAAATTGTTATGAAAGAATGTTACTAGTAAGTAGAACATATACCAAGTATTATTGTTCTTTGGCTATTTAATATGTCACCAAGACAACTCCTCGATAAGGAGGGAAGGATGTCATGACCCAACCTTATAAGATATTGTAGATAGCTATTTATAGACTCTATAGCATGATTTATATAATTTTCATTGGCATTTGAACCACATATTGAATATATAATTCCTTTTTTTATATTTTCTTTAGTCATCATGGTTAATTATTGTGAATCTAGTTTAACACTATAGTATATGTTTATGTTTGATTTACTTGCAACATGCTTTACATTTTTGCATAATTCAAATTTATATTATTATTATTTTTACATTTTTATATTAACTTATACTATTAATTCCTATCTTTCATGGTTGTAGGAATAAGGTAAATGAGCTATGCCCAAGGGTGGACTATGGTAGTCAGGGTGATAACCAAGTGGTTAATGAGTAGTTTGGATAAGCACTGATAGGTAAAATTAGATCGTAATGCATATTTAATCCAAATTGGTCAAAATTTCATTATTGTAGTTATTTTTCATGACTATTTTTATGTCTTTATATGTTATTTTTTATCACTATCCTATTATTGGATGTTATACAAACTGGTCGTATTTATTAATGTCATGTGTAATTGATTATGCTTAGCCTTATGTTTTACCTAGTATAACCTTCATGTTTTTGATTGATTTCATTCTTCTTAGCTGTTATGCTTGATATCCTCTTTGTGTGAGTTGTTATGATGGTCTTAATTATTCTACCACTTTTTGTGTTTTGACCCATTGTGATTTAATGATAACTCCTAGGTAGTTATGACATTTCAATTATACCCTTGTTGTGACGTGATGTAGTTATGGCTTTGATGGACATGGTGGACTAGACTAATACATGGTCATTGGCTTAGACTTATCACTTATTTAATTAGGACCACTTGTCATGATGACTAAGACGTACATAGTCTTTGAATTATACCATGGGACCCTTACATGGGAAATTTAACTTACCCAACATGTATGATGAAGGATAATTTTTGGGTGGTCATTATTATTTTTGGTTTTGATATTGGTTGAGCCTATTACCAAAACTCTTTGTCAAGCATACACATTTTTTAGAACCTCAAGAAATGTTTAGAGGTCACTATGTGGGAAAAACCTAGGATGAGAAGGTATGGAATTTGGGGAATTTAGATGGGATTGTTTGATTGGTCAACATAGAGGCTCTAGGCTTTGGTTGACACTCCAACATTTTTTGTTTAGATCTATGGAAGTGTGGGGCAAGCTTGAAATTACTATGAAAACCTTTAAGGATAGTTGGGGGGAAAAATAATGCCCATGGTGGGAAATTAGAGTATAGGGCTCACTTACTAGTGAGTGTGGTAAAGGAAGGAGGATTAATAGAATTATTCAACAAAGGAAACAATTCCAACTTCCCCACATAGATGGCATTTGGGTCAAGTAAGTGGATTCTAGATTTTACTATGTATGATGTCTTTCATTTGGGTTTTTTGGGTTTGGGTAAGTTTTTGGGTTCTGATGGAAATCAGAAATAGAAACATTACATGTCTATGATGAAATTAGAAGACTTCAGCATTGGAGGTTTATCTTACACATATCAATTTTAAATTGATTTAATTATTTTACGCGATGGGTCATTTAAAAAAAAAAAATCTACATTGGTGTTTGAAATGTTGTTGGGTTAATTTTATTTCTTAATGTTTAAGTTATTTGAATGATGTAGGGTTTTATTATAAAGCAAAGTTTGTAATACCTAGTTTTATGTGTTGGTTTCACTTTCAAAATCATAATGGGCAAGGGTGAATTGATGAGTATATTGGTGTTAGACCATTATTATAGAATATCATTTTTATTTTAAATATGATTACATTTTTGGTGAAAAATATGGTGTTTAAAATCCCTGTGGAGCAAGGCATTCAAATACTCTCATATAAACCTTAGTTGGGTGAAATCACGTTCCATTAACTAGTTTTATTATGCATCTAGATGGTTTTAACTATTATAAATATATGGAGCTAGTTTCTCTTATTAACATTCTACCCAATTGCTAACATTGACCCCTATTTTGATAATGGTAATATAATATTGATCCATTCAAATCTATTTTAAATGGAAGGTTTTGTGGGATTGATTGTGATTTTTTTTTGTGGTAAATATTGTGTTTTATTTCTTATTGAATTAATCTATCTTGAATTGATTTGTGTATTTCCATTGTTTATACTCATGAAGTTTGAAAAGGCATGCAATGAGGGATACATGATCATGCCTCAATTTGAGTTATAGTGGGTTTGCTTGCAATGTATGTTGATTACATTTTATTAAAATAATGTAATGTGAACCTTATTTTGATTTAATAGCAAGATGTTTTTCATTTGAAAACCTAGGTAGGCTATGAAAAATTTATTTTTGGAAAGACTTATTTATTTTAGGATTTTAAATCTATATTTTACTTAATTCAACTTAGTTGGTCTTTCTTATTAATTTTATATTAATTTAAATGACATCTTTGCCTTAATATTCTATTTCATCCCTGATCACTTTTTTGGTCATGCACGAATAGTTGGGATTTTATTAATTTATCTCTTAGAATCCATAATTTATGTTTGTCATTTGAATTCAAGTGTGAATTGAATGTTTTTATAATTGATCCTCTTTGGAAGGATGTAGTGCTACCTTTCCTAAATCGTATGTTGATTTGTCAGTTTTGATGGGTTTTCTATTTTATAGGGTTGTGTTTCTCTCATGTTTTGAATTGTTATGAACTGATTGGATGTTGTATGTTCATTACATATCTAGTCATGGTCCTTTAATTTTTGGATTTATACCCCTTCATTAAACTATTGAATTTCATGATTAGGACCATCCTTAGTACTGTTGATAAGCTCATAAGTTGAGCTAGTTACTTGTATTTTATCCAAATAAGATAGTATGTAACTCATTGGTTCTGATTTAGTTTTAAATCAGTGTTGAAGAACACCAATATTAATACATATGGGTTTCTCATATTTTTATTCTTCTTTTTGTGGATACCTATTTCTTCACTTGTGGGTATTCCTTGACTGTTATGTTCATTACCTTTGTTGGTGTATATTGGTGTATGTAAATTTGCTTGTGTTGTTGATTGGATCTTTTTATTTTTACATTATTGTATATGAACATGGCTTAAATATATTATGGTAAACCTCCACATAAAATATTGGAGGTCATAATCCACCACTAAACTAATGGTTGGGGTGGTGAGGGCCACCTATGGTTAAGCTCATAGGACTATATGACAGATGTTTTATTTTGGATGGGGATATGTTTTTATCCATTACTCATGTCTTCATATTGGTGGAATATTGGTTTATAGTGACTTATTGATGTTTAATTATGGTGGATGTTTCCCTTATATTTAGCTTCAATAGTATAAACTTTACTTTAAATCCTTGATTACATTCTAAGAAACATCTTAAAATATTATTAAAGCATAGTAGCTTATATTAACTTGAATGTTCCAATATTTTATCACTACTATACATGAAAACTAATGCATTTGGAAAATATGTGGATCTTATATCAATTTATTAAATGTGAAGTTGATATTTAGCTTTAATGTTTACTATTTATTACAAATGTATAGGACTAATTATATCATGTCTTGGCCATAGGATGTGGATGATAAAATAATAATCTACATGATTTTAATTGTAGTGTAAGGTAATTAAAGAAATTAGGTACAACCAAGGGTTCAATTTTTTAAGTCCTTCATGAGCAACATTACTTTTTATTGAAGTTGATTTTGTACACTTTAGTTCAAATCATTAAGATGGTATTCAATCCTTCCTCTAGATGTGATTATTGTATGCTTGCATTATACCATTTTTTATATTATCATTAATTAACATGAAGAAGTTAAGACCCTTCAGCCTGTATATAGGATGTCGATGTTGCATAAGGACTATTTATTTTTTAATGTAGTTATATTATGTTTAATTTTTTTATGTTTTTGTCCTCTATTCTATATTGACACACATCATAGGGTAATTAATAGATGTTTCTTAATTATATAATTTTGGTATCAAATTCATTTATTGCACAAAATAATCAAAACTAGAAATTTCATATTATACAACTATTATCTATCTAAAATTTGATCTGACAGGATTAGGAATGAATTAGAGTTATTTCATTTTAAGTATTTGTGGAACCTATTGGAACTATAAATAGAAGTAGTTGGCTATATTCCTAAAGTAAATTTTGAACTATTAGTGCATGCATGTGAAATATAGAAGCATGCACATAAATGGATGTTCATGTAGTGTGTAGAATAAATACCTTGTCAATAATGTGGTAAGGATTTTTTAGATGCATTATAATCATATTGTTAGTTAATATGTTAACTAGTTTTGATTTTAGTGATCTTAATATAATGAACGTACATTATGATTACCAAGTGTTCCTTGTTATTGTCTATGAGTGTAAATGGCTTATGCTAGACTATATTATAACTATGCCATTTAGAGGTTGTAAAAAACGTGAAATTTTATATGGTTGAGCCCTTGATTCATTATTTCCATGTAATGGAAAGAGGAGTAAAGGATATAATTGGATTTAATTATTATATATGAATAATAAACTATATTATATGACCAATTATTTTATGCAAATCCTTTGCATTATTATGGTATGAATTAAGGATAATGGAATGTTTTATAATCCATTTAATGCTAAAGGTGTAAGAATTTATGTTTAATTAATTCATTTGGACAAATTATGATAAAAAATTTATGTTAGGAAACTTGTGGATCATGACTAAGATAACCTAAGATAGGTCAGTTGGCCAAGAGTCATAAACATGCCCATAACTAAACTCGTCTAGGAAAATTAGCTAATTGATCAAGTAGCATGGAAATGATTAATCTATGAGGTTGATTTTTATACATGTTGGCATAAGTGTATCTGAAATCCCTAAGTAAATAAAATGTGTAAGATATTTATTGTGAGGACCAATAGTTAGAGACTTGTTATAATCCTTGATAGGTATAATCACCCTAGTTTTATATAAAATTCTTAACATTCATTTGTAATTAGAATGGATAAGTTTATGATTGATAAGTAATTCATGAAAGGTAGATGGTATTGGATGAATTTCATAATTTTTTGACATTCAAGTATTGCATACCTTGTACAATTATGGTGGTCATTGAGATGTGGGTCAATAATCCAATTTAGAAGGAGCCATTTATCCAACCTTAGCCATTAAATTGGGACTCATTAGGAAATATATGTTACCTGGGTAGGGATGAGAACCCTTAAGAGGTCATATTAGGAAGATGGGTCCTATAGAGAGTTCATAATTTTTAGTGTTGACCTAAACACTAAAACCCCATAACTACTTACCACATTTGGCACAAAAATATTTTCTATGGAATTCCTTAAGGATGTTTATTAATAGGTAAGTATCTTAGTGACCTAATTCATTTTGTGGTTGACTACATGAAATTATGCTTGGCACATTTAAGAAGTTGCATAGCAAGGCCTTCAAATTACTATGTTTGTACTATGATAATAAACAATATTAGAATTTTTTTTTGGGGGGGGGTTATTTTATTTTTAGTATTTATCTAACATTATTTATATGTTTATATGATTTAAATATGAATTTATATTCTAAAAGATTATTTTACAATTGAAAAATATATCTCATGGATCTACTATTCAATTTAACCTTCCTCTAATCCAAAAGGCTTGCATTTACTACTTCACTAGGTCTAATTATTTAATTCTTGGTCCAATCATGATCATTCTGACTATCCATATCACTTGTAACCATAGAACATAAATAATATAATATATATCCTTCACAATAAACTACAAAACATAAACATATTTCCTTCATGTTGGATAGTTATGTTCAGGGTAGGTTAATAGCATCAACTTAATTGTCCCTACTCCAACACAAGTTTCATTTCCTTAAAAACACTCAAATTTTCAAATATTTCTATATTTATGGGTTGTCCTAATATTTAATTAACCCTTATAATATTTAATTAACCCTTATGTGAGGATAATTTAAAAATATTTAGTATAAATACAAGTCAATGCCAATTCTTTTAGACATCTAATAATTACCAAAAAATCACACATTCAAGATGAATCAATCAATTAAATAGTTAAGATATTCTTGCCTATTCATCCCTATTTACATATAAAGCATAGGACTAGTCATATTATAAATATGAAGCACTCAAAAGGTAGCCCATGAGCCATCTTTGTCAAGTTACAAGATAGATCACTACATGCATTATCATGTAGTATATTTCACCCTTGTGTACACACACTCCCACACATAGGGGATAACCACATAATTCGGAGGCCCTCCTTGAATTATAGTATATGTAGGTAGTGCTCATTGATACAGAGGTTTTTGAGGAAAATTGACACCGTGAGCCCACTAACTCATTTTTGATAAGGTAATGTAACCTAAGGTGGAGAACTAGGGGTTGAGCTACAAAATATCATTGAAAGTATGTGTACAAGATCCAAATAAATCATACGAAAGAAAATAGAAAACTCAAAAAACTTAGTAAATCACATATTAATACAATAAATATTTTGCACATGATAGTTATTTTGGGATTCAGACAATAGCAATGACACAAGTTTCTAGGCATCTTAAAAGAATATTTCCAAAATATAATGACTATTTTCTGAACATCAGACAACATGTTTCTTCACTTTTACATTTTATATTCTAATTTTTATTTCTTCTTTGTGAATTTTCAATCAAAATACTATTTAGAATTATACTTTATATATTTAGTATAATTTTCATAAATCCAGGCTAAAATTGAATATCATAAATTGGATCATTTAATTATCTTGTTTTAAGGAATATATTATCTCACTCTTGAGTAACCTATTATTCACAAAACTTAATTCCAAAAAGGTTTAATCATTTGGTAAACCTGATCTCTAATTCTTCTATGCAAATCCTAATTTGTTATAGGGTTTTCAAACTCCTAAAGTATTTAATTATTATTTTTATTTAGATTTATTCTATTCTTTACTTGCAACCTAGGCAAAGTTACAGATTAGGTGATGATCCTATTGAATATCTTGAGTTACCCCTTGGGCCATCTAAAATGTTTTGAGCTAATACCATGTCAAATTGTCCTAATAATGAGAGTGAAAATAATGATAATGAGTCAAATCCTAAATAAGTTCTTATATAATATATATTAGATCATGATGATAAAGAAAAACATGAGGATAGTTAAAATGAGCAAGTAGATAATGAAAATTTTAAGGGTATTTCATTAGTGTATTCATAAAAACCCTAAATATCTTCATATGATCCAAGATACTATGTTAAACATTAAAACAACTAAAATTATAGATGAAAAACCATGTCCATTTATTGATCCTGTTATTTAAAGATATATCGCATCCTTATATTCATATTTCTCACCCTTTGAGATCAAATTTACATACTATACATAATGTGGGCACAAGTTATACATTTAAACCATTGTTCTTTGAAACAAACATAAGTATTTTTATGTCTGCCAGGAGAACCATTAGTAATTCAACCCAATTATTAGTTTCAATGCCTATTCCAACACAAATGTTTTCATCCCCTCTCAGTGATTTTTCAAACTTCAAACCTTAGTGATTAATATGTTCAATATATTGTAAAAACTATAAAACATTATCAATCTAAAGTTACTAACATTGAGAAAAAATATATGAAATCACCTCATGTTATTAATTCATAACCCTCTTACACTTGACATATCTTTGTACCCTTTGCTAACTAGTTTGTTTTTGCCAAAGTTCACACTTTATGATGGAAAAGGTGATATTTAACAACATATTTATAACTTTTATGAATAATAACTTGATTATGCTTCTAATGATAAACTTTTAACCAAATTATATACCAATACAATCAGTAAAAACATTCAAATCCCTATCTGATCAAAATTTTATCACATTTTTCAATCAACCTTACTGAGAAGATGCCATATACAAAAAATGATAATATCAAACAAGGAGCCTTTGAAATAATTAATTAATATGTCTTGAGATATAAGACAATGTTGGCTAAAATGATAAATCCAATGGTGGATAAATAACTTTAAGACCTATTTAAGCAAAGTTTGTTAATTCCTTTACATGAGTCCATTTTTTTCAATAAATTCAAGTATTTTGATGATTTATTCCATATTGTTCAAGATAGAGAAATGAAAAATTATTTCATTAAATAAGCTCAAGTATGTATATAACACACCAACTACATCCACTAACAAGTTTCATATTAAACTAAGTTACAAGGCAAAACCTATGGAGGATAAATATGACACAACTACAAATGGTAAATAAAGTGTTGAAACAACTTAATAGGCTCATATTATCTAATGCACCTAAGAGATAATTTACATAATTCCCTAAGTCTCCATCTTCATTACCTCCAAATCTAATTAAGTGTCATCTCATATCTCTCCCTCTTCTTATGGTGGTTGATATGGATCACATCTTACCAAAAGGATATTATTTTAATTCCTATTGTGACTACCACCAATGTGAGGGGAATTATATGAACATATGTTATATGCTAAATCACAAGATACTTGACCTTATTTATATAGATCAACTTACGTTTGAGGATTATCATACAGATTTTGGATCACAATGAAAAGATCATAAAAACCAAAATATATTTAGCATTTCATTGAATGATCATTCAAATAAAAATCTAAAAGTGCAAATGGCATATCATACACATCCTCCTTCATCACATTATGGTCACCCATTATATGGCATTATTGGTACATTTATACATGAGATACATTATATGGCTCTAAGACCTTCTATTTCATTTGATGATAGTGATATTGTGGATGATGACTCAGATCTTAATTATTTATTTATCAGGGCATATATTAATCATGAATCTATACATAGTGTTATGATTTAAAAAATTTCTAGTTAGAATGTATGTATCATAACATTACTCACACATTTTGGATACAAACCTGATGTCTTATTCCTATCAACTAAAATTATAAATCATTTGATAGGAAGATACAATTTTAATATAAGAACCCAAAGATGTTGTTAGCTTCTATAGTTAGTACTTAAAATAGAAACTTATTAAACAAAACTAAAATTGTAAGCCTAAGTACTTGTGTGAGTAAATGACTAACAAATAAAGAGAGAAGAAGACAAAAGAACCTTTTTTTAACTTTCTTGAGAGACTTTCTTACTAATCATCATATAAATGTGTTTGTGCTTGGTTTGTGAATAATTGATATTTTTAAATAATAGTGATTCATGGGAAGCATCTCCCCTTGTTTAATTTTGGTTTGGATTGGCATACGAAATGATCATGAAGCTTCCTCTCAAAAACATTTTATGGCAAGTTTGGATTGAGAAATTTGATTGAAACTGAATGAGGACCTTTTTATTTATAGTTTTTTGACTGACTCCAACTTATGTGTGGTTAAGTTTGGGTTAGGGTTGGAAGGTTGAAAATTTTTATTTTTGAGGGAAGAGGTTTAATTTATGAATCATGGCTCAAAATTATTGATACTTGTCTCATTTATGTTTGTATTTCAAATTTTTGACTTTCAGGTTAGTGACATCATGATCCTTGATATTTTTTTAAATTTAATGTTTAGAAATTAGATATTCATTAATTTAACATGGATTTTTTACATAATAAATTAACTATATTTAATTAGTTAAGTGTATCTAATTAGTATTTTTTGTAATTTTTAAGAATTTGATTAATTGCCATGCACTATTGGTCAAGAAAGTCAATTTGCTAGGTCATAATTTTTTGGGGGATGAACCAAAGAGATTTTATCACTATGTATAGGATATTAACTCAAATAGGGAAGCATTTACATGATGTTGGGCACTTACATCCAATGCACAAATGAATTTGGTAATTTAATGATTTCTAGGCTTAATTTACATTGTTTAAATGAAATCAATATGATGTCTATTTAGACATATAAGTGGACAAAAATAATGTTTATATTTAGAATATTTTAGAAGGAATTTATGATACACTGGGAAAAATAACTTCTTTTCAAATAATAAGAAAATTATGAATAAGAATTTTGAAAATTTAGCTAAAAAATAATAGATGACCCATGATACCCCCTAGATAGGACATGTAAGGATGAAACATATGGATGGGATATTTAAAAAGAGAGGGAAGTGGGAAGGATGTATCTAAAAACAAGAAACACACTTTGACCTATCCTAGAATAGGGCAACAGATATGAGCTCAGAATTATAAGAATCTACACTAGTAGCATAGAGTGAAGGCACATGCCCCAAGTAGGGTAGTCTAGGTAGATAATATTTTACCCCATCAAGGTGGATTTGAATAATAATTGGTTTAAAATGTTTTGTGCCAAATAGGGTGGAAGGTTGGTTGTAAAATGGTCAATATGGGAGTTGAAGAATAATGTTTGAAGAATGATGTGATTGGTTTAGAATAATGTCATTATAAATTTTTGTATGCACTCAGATTATCACTAGGAACATATAATTTAGTTATAGTGGTTAAAATTATAGGGAATAAGTGAAAAAAGAGAATTCGTACTATAGTATTAAGTAGAATCCTAAATCTAAAATTTTGATATAGCATGAAACAATATGCACCATGATATTAGACACGATGCTAACTTGATTATAATGAGTAGAAGGACTGGCCCTTGATCCACCAAATAATTAACAACACAATACACATGAAAAAACCCATTATGAAAATACTATCAAATGCCAGTACATGGATTCAAATATAATGATGTAATAAGAAGCACTATGATTATGACCCCACCAATACAATGATTGATTCTAGGCAAGAACAAAAGAAATAAACAATGTAAAGAAATAAGTAATGATATATTAATTAAAAAAAATGAAAAATGAGTTGCTTAGTCAAAATTAATGCACCAAAAACATTCAATTATAAATGATTTTAGGTAAACACATAAGTAAAAAGTGATCAATAAATTGGCCAACCATTTACATGTGTGTGATCCTAAAGCATTTTGCTTGGAAAGTTAAACAAGGTAAGATGGTCACATTGAACAAAAATGGGGATCATAAGAATAAGAGGGGGATAAATGATATGAATTCAAAAATGCTAAGATAGTGGACACTAGATACATAGTCCCATAGACACTAGATACATAGTCCCATGGACACTGGGGATAACATGAAATTCAAGCCAAATGTAGTTCTCCCAGGGATATGGGATATAAGAAAAATGATGACAGGGAATAAAGTGAATATAGAGGAATAATAGGATGGGTAAAATTTAAAAATAATGAAAGTGTTCAACAAAAATAAGGAATGGTAATATAGAAATAAGGGTGGATAAGCCAACCCATAATGCAGTGATTCACAACACCCAAATCAAAGGAAAAAACCACTAGTGAAAAGGATGACAAAGAAATAATTTTTTTTGTAGTTTAATACCTCTCAAGGATATTTTAAATCCTTTTTAAATATATTTTATTTTAATTTTTTTGGCATTTTCTAAATTTTTATGATTTTTCGCATCTCAACTCAATAGAGGATTATGAGATACAAAAATGGTTAAGTCATAAAAAAGTAAAAGTGTCACTTTATTTACTCATAAAATGATAATAACATGGCTTAGATTAATTTAAAAATGGTGAGAGCATTGGAAAGGGGTGACCAAACTGACCTAAAAAAATAAGCACTTCATACATAGTCGAAATGGACCTCATGTCAATGTAGTTCCACCCTAATGGAAACTATTATAAATCAATGGCAAGGATGGAAACATAAATGAAATATGAATGACATCAGATATGAGAAATGGTACAAGAATTTGTATAATAATCAAGACACATTGGCATAGGATAAACAAGGTACAAAAAGGATATAAGGTTTAGGAAACATCAATTAAGGAAATCATTCATATGTGTGCTGAGTGATTTTATTAAAAGATGTGATGATGATGATGATGACCAAACCTAAATATTTATTTCGAACCTTTCTCTAAATATGGAAACTAAAACTATCTATGGCATCTATGAAATAAAATTAGGATCAAGATCGATACCAGAATAAGGGAATAAGACCAAATAGGAACTAGTTTAGATAGAAAAGGGGAATGAAGGGAAAGTGTTCAATAGTCATGTCCCCAATTATGGGTCCTCATATAATATGTTTACGTGGATCAAACATAGAACCATTTAAGGTTATTAATATTCATAGGATCATCTAGTTCTTCTCCTTCTGGTGTAGCCAATCTATATGCTCCAGATCCATAACTAGTTCATGATGATGAAGGGTCCTAGCCAATTAGCTTCAAAATTTCATTTATTTTTAGATGAGGCACTAGTATTATTTTGGTTATCTTTTATAATAATATGCATAGGTTCAAAGTATCTACATTTGATATGCTTGTTATAGATATGACAAACTATTATGATATACCTAAAGATTATTGAAAGTTGCTACCCACTTTTCATCAAGTAGCTCCAATTATTATAGTTGAGAGACTTGATATTCTTCCTCGTCAATGATACATTTCAATGAAATGTATGATGGAAAGTCAACCTCGATAGAAAAAATGACATCAGTACTATAAAAAAAGGAATATGATGTGGCTCTTGTGAGAGTTTGGTGATTGATATGATATGACCAAAGGGTAGGGAAAATATAAATACCACTCATGGCTATTTAATAGTGATGGTATTTTTAATAATATAGATGAGGGTTTTGTTATATGATTTATTTTGGCCATTGATTTTAGGGAAAAGGGAAAATTGTTATGTAATTTGATGTTTGACACAAAGGGTTTTGACATCCTTATTTTTAAAGGAGCTTCCATTGTTAGAAATGAGACCATAAGGAATACCAAAGCACAATATGTGGTGGTTTAAGATGAAATTGGATATCTACTTACCTATAACATTAGTGAGGGGAATAGATTTAACCCACTTAATAAAGTATCCATTTGAAGTAGGGATATGTTTATCATCATTAAAAAAAGATGGATTATTTTTTACTCATGTGGAAAATTATGATGGCATTGTGAGTGGATAAAATTTGTAAGCTAGAGAATGAATAATATTGGCATGCTATTGACAGGGCATACAAACTTCTATACATATGCACATGCATTAGATTTTATACTGAGATAGTAATATCAAGTACGTAGGAGTTTCTTAGAAAGGAATAATCCATTGGTGTTTACCCCACAAATTTATTCTTGTGCTTCATTAAGTGCTAAGTTTGACTATGTCTAAGCTAAGCAATGAAGCAAAGTTCCATCATATCCTCTACGATAGAGTGTGGAAAAAAGTATGGTATATTGATAGGTACTATGAATGAAGAATCTTTTTTTTTTTTTTTTAGTGATAAAATTTAGGAGGGGTAATGTTGTCATGGAGGTAGGCATATATTTTGGTGTACCAAAGTGTAGTAGGACCAAAAATGTTTCATACCATTTCAATCGATGGATGTTCACGAGATGGCTTCAAGAGATGTTTGATAAGAAAATAATAATAAAGCACATGATCTAAAATTGATATAAATGAACCAATAATTTTCATTGCATCAATAATCCTCTTGTTGGCCCTTGAAATATACTCAAACTGAATGTGATAAATTTTTTGTATTAGATTATCGACCATTTTCTTATATGGAATGAGTTTGTCAATTTTTGTTTGGTACTACTCTACAATATTATTGAGAATCAATTGAGAATATCCATGAACATGTATATGTTTAGTGTTTCAATATATTATTAGATGAAGACCTATGACAAGTGCTTCATATTCTACTATGTTATTGGTACAAGTGAAACTGATATGGAATACCTTTGGGATAAGATTCCCTTGTGGTGTTATGAATAAAATGTTAGCTCTAGATCCTTAGGAAGTATAATAACCATCACAATAGAGTGTCTAATGTTTTAGTTCATAAGAAGTTTCATCAAGTGTCATGATGAAATCATAAAAAAATGAACAAGAGTGGTTTAGTATCAGATAGGGATGCTTTTATAAGATGATCAACAAGAACATACCCATTAATGACCTTTTGATGCACATAATAGATCTCAAATTGAATTAAGGACATTATCCATTTGGCCATGTGACCTATTAATGTTACCTTTGAAAGTGGGTACTCGAGAGGCTACACTTTAGCAATGATGATGGTCTTGTTGTTAAGCATGTAATGTCATAAATTTTAAACTGTAAACACCATAGATAAATAAACTTTTTGAATGCTTATGTAATTATATTCATATGAAACCAATGTTTAGTTCTAGTAGTACATTGCTCTTTCTTTCCCCTAGTCATTATTTTGTGCTAGGAGTACCCCAAATGCATGTTTAATTACTAAAAATGGAGAAGCAATGGATTTCTAGATGTAGGTGGAGCTAGAATAAGCTAATTGGCTAGATTTTATTTTAACTACTCAAAAGCCTTTTTTCAGTCTACATTCCATGAAAAGGTGGTGCCTATCTTCAGAATATGATGGAAATTATGGCACTAGTTTGCTAATTGAGATATGAACCACTTGGCAGATTGAACCTTGCCTTTTAATCTATAAAGCTATTTTAAATTTGAAGGTGGAAGCATTAAATTAATGGCCTTAACCTTGGATGGATAGACTTTGATGACCCTTCGAGAGATAAATAATCCTATACTTTTTTTTGAAATAATTCCAAAGATGTAAATCTTAGGGTTAAGCATTAGTTTTTATTCAAAAAGGAATTCAAATATTCTATGCAACACCTCTCGATAACTTGCTCTAGTATTTTATTTTCCTAGGATATCATCAACATAATCCTTAATGATATCATGCATCACATCATGTGAAATGACAACCATCTCATGGTGGTACATGCAACCAACATCCTTGAGGCTGAAAGGCATTACCTAATAGCAAAACATTTCCCATGGAGTGGTGAATGTTGTTTTGTGTTGGTCCTCAGGTATGATCTGAATCTAGTTATCTTTGGAAAAACTATCCATAAAAGACAACATCTCATACCCAGTTCTTGAATGTACAATCATATCAATATTAGTCAAAGGAAAATCATCCTAAGGACATGCCTTATTGATATTTCTAAAATTGGTACATAGAAATATTATTTATGGATTTTTGATGATTAAAATTATGTTGTTTATCCAATTTGAATAATTAATAAGATGAACTTGTATACAAAAGGAAATATAGCTGATCCATTTATCAATCCTAGGTCGAGGAAGATAAATCCAACTTAAACTTTTGATTGTTATTACATTAGATATTCAAGGTCATGACCAAGATGGATCTACTAGACTTAATGATATCTTATAATAATATCATTAGGGAGGGTTCTAAAGTCTCAAGTTAAGAAACACTACGCAATAACCTTAGTTAGGTCCTATGTTTTCATATTCACTAAGTAAATAACAATTAGATTAAAATCTAATCTAGTGAACATCAAAGCTTGTGGCACAAAGTGGGGGTAATAAACATAAAAAGTAAATATGAATAGGATAATGCATTTATCACTTTAGTTTCCTTATACTCCTCATTGGTAAACCATTGCATCACTTAATTTCTTAGTAGTTTAGTATGTTACAACTATCTTAGATATAGGTTACCATTCTTTTTTAGTTCCATACATGAAATGTCCTTATTGCATATTTTATACACCCCTTTATTCCCATTTATTGTTATCATTGTTACATATTTAAGTCTATTAAGATCCATAGTTTGAATCATATCTATAATCTTTGGAACCATGTCATTTTTTACATTAAGTGTGGATTACCGTCTTTTAGGTTTGTGATAATTATAGGTCCTTACTTACTCTTTCAAGTATACATAGGCTCTATTGTTATAAGTTTGTTGTATCTTAGTCTATGGAAATAAATAAGATTGTTATATGTCATTGTATCTCATGCATATATTATGGTGAACCCAACATGAATCATATTCCATCACTAATTAGATTTTATTAACATTTCCTTTTATTTTACAGACATGCAATTTTTTTAGATTCATAGATTTTGAAATCTCTTCCAAACATATATCTAAATTCTAAAAAAAAAATTAATTATCAAATATTTGAATCTTAATTACAACTATCTTAGATATAGGTTACCTTTATTTTTTAGTTCCTTGCATGCAATGTTCTTATTGTATATTTTAGACAACCCTTTGTTACCATTTATTATTATCATTGTTACACATTTAGGCCTATTAAGATCGATACTTTTAATCATAGGTGTAGGCTTTAGATCCATATCGTTCTTTATATTGAATGTGGATTACCTTATTATGGGTTTACGACAATTATAAAACGTTACTCTTTAAAATTTATGTAAGTTCTATTGTTAAAAGTTTTTTGTATCCTAATTTGTTGAAATAAATAAGATTATTATATATCATCATATCCCATGCATACATTATAATGAACCTAACATAACTTATATCCCACCACTAATTAAATTTTATTCACATTTACCTTTATTTTATAAACACACAACTTTTTTACATTCATAGATTTCGAAATCTCTTCTAAACATAAATTTCTATTCTATAAATAAAAATTAATTATCAAAGATTTGACTCTTAATCTCACTTACATCTTTAACACAAAGAGAAACCTGAAAATCCTTACCTTAGATCTTGATGATTATGATAGTATGAATGAAACTTCTTATCGAAGACTTCCCATTTCTAGTACGGATGAAGCTCCAAGAACATCCCATTTTCAACACCTATGTTTCTTCCATGCCCATCGTTGATGACAAATCTTCACGGCAATAATTTTATAAGCATCATTTACCATTTCTTTTCCCATGGCCGAAGATCTCTACAACAATCTTCCCATTATTATCAACCCTAACTTAAACGGAAGAAGTGGTGATGATGATTTTTACAATTTTTTCATACCCTCTAACTATTCCTTGGTTGAATAACACTTAGTTTGCATGCCTTGCGCAAAAAAATTTATTGCTGATATTGATCCGAGAGCTTCCAATAATATTCAAATATACTTTATACGTCGAATTTCTGTTTGAACGTTCTTTAAAACTTCTACATTAAAAAAAAAAACTGCATCAACCATGTTGATACAATTAAATATAATTTGGTAATATTTCATTAGCTAGATAAATTATTAATTGGAAATGTGTTTATAATATGAATTTCAATATTTCAATTATATTATAATAAATAGTAATAATATTTTTCTTATTAATAAATGCTTATATAAGTTAAAATGTTTACATATTTATGAATGACTTAAATTTAAATTAGATATTTATTGACATACAAACCAAATTCAATTGATTGAAAAAGGGAAAGATACATAATAAAAATCAAATAGGTAGAAAAGCAAAAGAGTTAAAGTTACTTGGAAGATATATTTAGAGTTTAATTGATTTCTTCAAACAAAAAGGCATTACAATGGGAATTCTAAGGATGGGGAAGATAAAAACCATGCTTTCACCATAAGAACATGTTCTAACATGGAAGGTAAAATACTAAGAAATCTAAAGATGTCAAAAAAGTTAGGATAACTATTAAAAGTTAATAAATAACACTTGATTTAAAATGTTAATTAATAAATACATAAAACACTTTGAAAATATGTTAAAGAAAAAATTAAATATTATTTTAAAATAAAAATTTATTAGTCTCAAAAAAATTATTATAAATTTCAATTGATTATAATTTTTTATTAAACTAAATATTACCTACCAACTAAAACATATTTTTTTCTCTATATTAAAATATTTACAACTTCTCAAAAATTAACTTACACATTTATTAATAATTTAAAATTTAATTAATTTATTTATCATTTAATTAACATAAAGTTGTGAGATGCTATTAGTCCTTCGCTTCATTAGCTTCCACCTTATTTTCCAGTCCATCTACAGTCAGCCCTTATAATCATATCGGAAAAAGAAAAAATCACATTTTGGAAAATGTTTTGGGCTCGTTGCTTCGGTGCCGGTCTCTCATTACGACTGCCATAGTAAGAGGGCTGATTTTTACCTAATTATTAAACAAATGGTAATCGCCAATTGTGACTAAAAATACAAGTCATCGCTCAGGTCAGATGAATAAAAAAGCATCTGAATAGAAGAATCCGTTCGTATCATAATTCTGAAGAAAATGGCAAAGCCACGGAATTTGTGACATATATGTGTTGGTTAGTTGAAAATTAGTACACTAAAGTTAAAATGTGATTTTTATGATTACAACTAAACCATGCGACCGCTAAATGGTTCACAAATTTTCATGGTGGTAAATAAATAAGGCTACACATAGTTTTATGTCTGTTGGTTAGTTTGAAAAGTAGTACACTAAGGGAAAAATGTGATTTTTATGGATACAAATAAACTATGCGACTGTTAAATCATTAAAAAATTTTACTTTTTACTTTTAAAGAGCCACTGGGAGCCTACAGACATCCACGTGGTTGGTGCTAAGAATCTCACTAGGGATTTTTACTTTTTACTTTTAAAGAGCCATATGAAGTCCAAACCCTCCTTACAAAATCAAGTTATTGGTTTATGAGAAACATGCTCTTGATTTTATCTAACTCGATTTGAGAATTGAAATATATAGCACAAGCCTTTCTGAGAGTCCTCATTTGGGTTGAGCTTCTTGACCAGTCAGTGTAACTTTGGACCTTTGTGGAGAAAATCCTTTTGCACATTGGGCATATTGTTTGCCAGGAACAACCTACGTGGTTCTCCTCCTGTGCCAACAAATGGGTTTACATCGAAGTGGACCTATCAAAAGACCTAAATGAGTTTATTGATATCCATCTTGGTGATATCCATTGGCACAAAAAGTGGTATACTTCAACCTACCTAACACTTTATTTCAGTATCAGGGATCTGACCATTGTATAAAATATTGTCTCTCAATGGGAAGTTCATATCTTTTCTTTACCCCTCTACAACTGAGAAGCCCAAGGTGGAAAAAAAATAGGGATAGTTGGACCATGTTCTACTCTAAAACACTTCAGCCAAGGCCAAAACCCTCCTCTCTAATAACTTCTCCAATAATCGAGCCTTATTAGGAGATACCCACTTCGCCTCTCCCTATTGCTCTGTTGCCCTAGACCTAACGTAGTTTAATTTTAATAGTTATGATGATTTTATACTTCATCCCACTAGGATATCCTCAAATAATGGCTCTTTATCTTAGCAATCATGTATCCCACCCTATAGTAGTGGTGACTCTGCTTGAGGTGAGCATGGGAATAAATGCCACTGCATAATGTCAGGTGTTTCTTATCCCCTAGACTAGTGTAATAGTTTTGTAGTGTTAGCTAATATTCAAGATGAATACAAGGAGTTCAACATGGACGAGATTTCCAAATGAACTTGTTATCATGGAATGTTCGATGTCTTACATAGTCTTCAAAAAATTACTATGTGTATGTTGCCTATTAAGAGAAACATTATCTATATTTTATTTATCTATGAGAAGTTAAGGTTTTAATTTTTATTCTATAGACTTCTGTGCATTTTAATTGGCATGATGCCACCAAATTCTCCATTCTGCATGAGGATGGATGTGGCAATTCCAACATATTAGTTTTGCCTATGTTTTTCCCTTCAATTATTGCCATGAGGGAGGACCCTTCATACTGAGTTGTTTGTCTATTTTTGGATATTGATTTCCATTAATTAGGCATCCTTAAGATTTACACCATGAATGATTATCCTACAAAAATTTGTTTTTGTGATTCTTAGCTTAGAACCTCCCCACTACCACATGGTTA
Organism: Torreya grandis; assembly: GCA_037957365.1. Lineage (NCBI taxonomy): Eukaryota > Viridiplantae > Streptophyta > Pinopsida > Cupressales > Taxaceae > Torreya > Torreya grandis. The sequence goes on from JARHVA010002951.1 coordinate 1,028,958, forward strand.
GTGTGCAGGGAAGTTAATATGATCGAGCATTCTAAGGACAAATTTGGTGCCTTTCCTATAAGGATAACATGAAGCATGGCATTATTTTAAGAATAAATAGGTTGTTTTCAACCCACTCCTTTAGAGACACTCAATTAATACCATGTCTTGGATTACATGGTCAATTATCATGTGAGGGATTTCCATGTGCTTAAAAGGATCAACTGTTATATGATGTAAGAGATTTTTTATTTTTTTTTATAACATTAATGACCATCCTATCACTATCCACTCTGATTTGGTTCTCTCATATCATACTATATTTCATAAATAGTGGAATGGGTAACAAGGCTATACAAGGTGCCATGTAATCAATTAATTCTCAATACTTATCTTCTAAGACATGTTGGTACCATTTATTTGATTTCCCAAATTTAGAACTTGGCCCCTTGACTTCCTCGCATTGCCAGTTATATTGACTAGTGGAATGAGGCCACTCTTTGCACCACCACCTCCCTCTGTCACTATGGGAAGTAAGTGGCACATGTTATGAAGTGTAGTGAGGAGGGTCTGCTTAGGGAATTATAGAGGGTCTCCTCTCTTTTTGAGCTTAATACTTTTAATACTCATTTACATAATATTGTTTCCTCCCTCAAACACCACATTAAGGTAGTAGATAGTCATGCTATCAGAGGGGTACAATTACACACTCAACTAGATTATCTCAAGGTTGGAGATAAATCATCAAATTAATTATTCAAGTCCCTTAGGGCCAAATAGTATCATGATCATATTAAGGCCATCAAGTCAGCTCAAACCAAACTCACCTCCCTCCAAGAGATGCCCTCAAATTTCTTGAAGGAATACTAACTAGTCTCAAAGAGCAGGAGATTAGGATATGCCAAATATATTGAGTTCTAAAGTAATGCCTTGATGTGTTTCTTCATAAAGTTAGAACATCTAACTAAAAAATATGCGAGTCACTCTTGACCATGAAGGATCTCATCATCTATATTCAATGCATGAGAAATAATACGGCTCATAGCCTTGGTGGTTTCCCATGTGAATTTTATAAGGATACATGGGAGTTCGTAAGGCCATACTTGATTTAGGTTAATAGATAAGCCTTACAAAACTATTATTTGGGATATTTAAATAATCAAGACAATATTAGTTTTATACCTAAAATAGGAAATACATATATAGTTACTAGTTGGCAACCCATCACTTTGTTGATTTTATCCTCTAAAATTATCAGTAAATCTCTTACCAATGAGCTCCATTTTATTTCTCATGTAATTATTAGACATGAACAAAATGGGTTTATTAGAGTGATGTATACTTTTGATAATCTCATTACAGTCTTGGAAGGTATGTAATGGGCTAGAGTTTCTCATCAGCTCACCATTTTCCTCAATCTTGACTTTGAAAAATCCTCAAATCATATTGAATGTCCTTTTATCCTTGCTATGGTAAAGGTTCTAGGTTCTGGCTAGTATTTTGTTTCTATAGTCCAACTTTAATATCATATGCCTTGGCTTCTTTGACCATTAATGGATCTAAGTTTGATATCATTTTCTTAAAACACTCCATCAAGAAAGGTTGCCCTCTTGCTCTGATGTTATATTTTTTCTCTATATAAGCAATAGGATATCTTTTTTCATCTAAGATTGAGAGGGGATTAGTATGGGGTATCTATTTACCTAACCAACCTTCCCAACTCATCAATGGGCATTTTATAGATGACACTTTCCTCACAATAAAAGAACAAGATTTAAACTTCCTAGAAGCTATGAAGTGTGTTTATACTTTTTATTTGGCCTCTAATGTAGTTTTCAATGGAGTAAAAATTGGTGTTTTAGATGAACTTTGATTCCTATGCTTGATGTACTCCTCAAAATAAATTGGAAGTGTATTTCATATGAATAATAGTTCAAACTTCATGGCATTCCTTTTGCCTTTGACTGGTGTATAACCAAGCTAAGGAAGTATGTCATCAGAAGAGTGGATAATAAAGTTGAATATTAGAGTACCAAGCAATTATATTTAAAATGGAAATACAAAATTTTCCCCATGATTATAGATAACACCCATTTCTATTTTCCCTCCCTTTGAAATATTTCAAAAGTAGCTTATGATAGATTAGACAAAATTATCATGGATTTTATTTGCTCTAATTGTAAACATTCCAATGGCTTCTAACATGTGGCCTATAATATTTTGTTCCTTACTTGGCATAAAGGAGGCATGTGAATTGTTTCCCTTTATAGATAGAGTGCATACTTATGTGCCAAATAAGTTGTGCACACCATTGTAGGTAATGAGGCCTAGAAAATCCTATTAAGGCTTTGTATCTAATTGGGGCACCCTATGGTAGACCTAGTTTGAAGAATATAGGATTCCACTCCCTCCTGATAAGTATGACTCCTAGTAAAATTGAAGGCTCATTTGTTGCCAAAAGGATATGGAAACTTTTGAAAATGTTAAATCTCAAATGAAATGGATTGGGGATGTTTTTCGCAAGTCTATATTTCAATGATTGTAGAATCTAGTGGTCTTATATTATGATATGCACTAATGTTTCTTTGGGTGGAATTTATAGGAATTAAAGTCCTTAGACTATTTTGAAAAGGTATCCTTACCACTCAGGATTTGGTAGCTACTAGGGTTTTGATTCCTTGGCTTTATTTTAAAGTTAAATTTCAAATAAAGAAAGATGACTCACTTTCTATCCTTCACATCCAAGATCTTATTCTTGATGTTAGGTTTCACACATTTGGATAACAACCACCTTGGCCCTGGTCTAAGGACTAGCAATGGAATTGTGTCACCCATTCTAAATATTATTATCCAAGCCTTTTGTACTAAGTCATTAGTGCTCTTTTCCATGTTTTCTATAAGATCAATCGGCATCAAGGGATTAAATACTTCCCCATAACTTGACTTATAATAATAAAAAAAATTAGAATTCTATGGTGGAACATAAACTTGCCCACTTTTTTTTCTTATTTATCAAGATCTCCCACTCAGGGAACGACTCTCTCATATGAGCATTGCTTCACCCAAATGTCCTCCCTATGAGTAGCCTAAGTCATTCAATCCCTTATTTTGTTTTTACCATTAGGCTCAATCAGATCGAAATTATATTCATAGTCTATTCTATCCTTGTCACCCTGAAATGTTTTCATGGAAAATTGTTCATTTGAGGGACATGACCAACTAGACAACTTTTATTTATTTTTTGTGATTATTTTCAAAGCCATTATTATTTTATACTTATGAAAAGATAGAAATAATACTATATTTGAAAATGATGAATGTTATAGTGATTTTTATATTAACAATAAGGTTTATTTTATTTCATTAGATTACATGAAAATTAATTCCCTAACATAGAAGGTTGTGATGTATGTCTGACACCTCCAGGGGATTTAGACCACTAGGGTAGTGCCCCTTGCACTATGATTCAGGTGTCCCCTGATGGATCACCCCTTCGACTTCTACTACCACCTCCCAAGAGGCATATAAGCTAGTCACATAATCAGGGCCATTTATCTCCTCACTCTCATTCGAGTGGATGGGGTTCGCCACCACCATATGGTAAAATTAACATATGTCCCTCTTACATATGTTCTCTTATTAACACAATTCTTTATGCATAACCCACTAATGGTTGGACTATTAATATGGCCTTGAACCCCTTAGATGATTGGGTGGACCCAAATCCTCCTATTATAGAACCTTTCACTTGGGTGTCTCTACCACCCAAAGATGACCCTTTGCCTCCTCCCTCGAGTGTTGTAAAGAATGCTTCATTTATGTGTTATAGTTTGGTTTCAAATGTCATGTGTTGTCTATATTTTTTGTTTCCTTATTTTTCCCTGTGTAGAGCTGGGTTTCTTCCTCTAGAGAGGAGTTTGAGCCATGAATACCAATTGGCTACTTTGCTATATAAAATTATAATATTAGTATTGTTTTTTATAATATATGATATCATGAAGTGTTATAATAATTATATTGAGAATAGTTATTTTAACATACATGCATTCTAGTCATAATATTGAAACTTTTTTTATTTTTTGTATTAAAAAATCTTACATATGTGAGCCTAAACAATTTAGGGATATGTTTCAATAATGATTTTTTTCATAAATATGTATTGACACTATGTTAACAATGATTTTCATAACACAAAATATTAATACAATTTTAACTCTAAGTTTTTACAACCAACATTATCATTATTCAAGAGCATAAATAGCAACCTAAAAAAATCAAATTAAAATGCTAGATTCCATATTTCACTTGTAGTTCACAACATTTGAAATTCTAAAATTTACTACAAAGTGACAAAATTTGCAACCAACATTATCATTATTCAAGAGCATAAATAGCAACCTAACAAAATCAAATTAAAATGCTAGATTCCATATTTCAACTTGTAGTTCACAACATTTGAAATGCTAAAATTTACTACAAAGTGACAAAATTTGCAACCAACATTATCATTATTCAAGAGCATAAATAGCAACCTAACAAAATCAAATTAAAATGCTAGATTCCATATTTCAACTTGTAGTTCACAACATTTGAAAGTGCTAAAATTTGAAAGGTATGCTATGTTTAATCATAAATCTTATATTTCATCTTTAGAAGCTTTCTTAATTTTATTATAAATTTTTAAATAAAACTTGTTTTATTTCCTTCTATACTTTCATTTTTTTTGGGACAACACTAATAGTTTATATAATGCTTGGCTTCAATAAGTGAGAATTTGGTGCTTTTGCTAACATGATTACTATTTTTTAGGATTTTATAGTGAACCAAGGGCCTTATCTAGAACAATACGATGACATATGGGAAAATATAAGGAAAAGGTATCTGGATATTTTAGTTCCTTAATAAATTATACTCTTAAGAATTGTTACTAAGAATTTGATTTCTATTATTATAAGGAACTTTCTAAATTATAATAAAAACCATGTTTGCATGTAGGACCAATCCCTAACAAAAATTTAAACAAGTTAATAATCTATACAAATGTGTTTTTTTTTCACTTTATCACATTAGTGATGGTTTATCTTGATTTGGCTCCTTGGTGCATCAATATTCCTAAGTGCATCACCTAAGGAGGGAAATTAGAATCTAGGGTGGGATTGGTCCATAGTATATAGAATAAATGCTATTATAATATTTTGTCATGCCTTCATTATGATCATTATAACCTTATATGAGCCTCTTTCTATCTTACATCTTCATATACTTTTATCCCCTTTTTATGGATCAATCAAATAGAAATTTGAATAGAGATTTGACATATAAGCACCAAATTACCTGTATATTTAGTTTTACCTCATCAAAAAACAAAATATATATGAAAGGTAACTTGATAGAAATTTTATTTTATTTTTACATTAAAAACATATTATAAAACACCATTGATAAAAAGATCAATGCTATATTTTATAATATTTTGGGATCTAGGATTCATTACGACACCGTTGGGTTTTGTTGTACTACAAATCATTATTTGTTTAGTAAAATGAAAATGAAAGGAAAATTAAGATACATGATTCTAGTTTCATATTTATATACCTTATATTTTATCACATACTTGATATTGAATATTGATAAAAAAATATAATTAGAATTGAGTTGGACAAAGAAATAGGTTGTACTTGGGTATTCATGTTCAACTTGCTTTTCCTTGTACATGCTTTCTTTCCTTCCTTGCATACCACTTCTATGTGAATTTTTAGGGATCATGCACATTATTTAGATTTGGGACTTATCCATGTGGGTAGGATATCCCTACACAATTAATTTCATACTCTCAATTGGAACTATTGTTATAGAAGATGAGAGAAATGGTGCCAAAAAAGGCCTAAAAGTTTGTTTTGAAGGTCTACAATGAGGTATCCACTTTGCCCATACCTCTTAGCTAAATGTATGTCTTTTTGGTGATTGTATTGAAATTGCATGTAAATAGTATGATAATTTATCACTTAATACCTACTTTGTTGGTCTGATCACTTGAAGGAGTTTCTCTAGAATTGGTTTCACCACCACTAGAACCCTGTGGGTGTCCATGTGATTAGCATTCAAAACCTCACCAAAGGGTGATCTATAATTGATATAAATTAACTAATAATATACATTTCATAAATAATACTCTTTTTAACCCTTAGAATCTACTCAAACTAAATATGATAAATATTTTATATTACATTATCCACCATTTTCCTTTATGGAATGTGTTTGTCATTTCTGTTTGGTACTATTTTATGATCTTATTGATAATAAATTAAGAATATTCGTGAACATGTATATGATTCTTGTTCCATTGAATTATTAGATGAAGTCCTTTGATAATTGCTTCATATTATACTATTTTATTAGCACAAGTAAAATTGATATGGAATACCTTGGGAATAAGATCCCCTTGAGGTGTTATGAAAAAAATGTTAGCGCTAGAATTTTGAAAAGTATAGGAACCATGAAAATAGATTGTCTAGTGCTTTAGCTTAGAATAAGTGTCATCAAGTGTCATGATGGGCTCATCAAGAAAATTGAACAAGAGTGGTTTAGTATCAAACATGGGTGCTTCTACAAGATGATCAACAAGAACTTACCCCTTAATATCCTTTTGATGCATATAATCAATCTCAAATTAAATTAAGAAATTTATCCATTTGGCCATGTGACCTGTTAATGTTGCCTTAGAAAGTAGGTACTTGAAAAGTTTCACTTTAACAATGATGATGGTCTTGTTGTTAATCATGTAGTGTCAAACTTTTTGGGCTATAAAAAACACATATAAACAACATTTTTTAATTATTGTGTAATTATGTTCATATGCGACTAATGTTTACTCAAGTGACACACTAATATTTCTTATCCCTTTTATTATAGTCATTATAGTCATTATGTTGTGCTATAAGTTCCCCCAAGGCATGTTTAATTACTGAAATGTGAAGAAGCAATCGATTCCCAGATGTAGGTGGAGCTAGAATAGTTCAATTAGAAATATTTTATTTTAATTATTCAAAACCCTTTTGGTAGTATACATTACATGAAAATGTGGTGACTTTCTTTAGAATATGATTGAAATTATGGCACCAATATACTAATTGAGATATTAACCACATGATAGATTGAACCTCGAATTTTAATCTACAAAGCTATTTGAAATTTGAAGGTGGATTCATTTTAGTAATGGCCTTAACCCTAGATGGATTGAATTCGATGCCCCTTGGAGAGAACAAGATGCCTATAAATTTTACTTAACTAATTCCAAAGATGTAATTCTTAAGGTTAAGCCTTAGTTTGTATTCAAAGAGGCATTAAAATATTTTATGCAACACCTCTAATTGTCCTGATCAAGGCTTTTATTTTCCTAGGATATCATAAACATAATCCTAAATGATATCATGCATCATGTCATGAAAAATGATATCCATTTTATTTTGGTACATGGAATAAACATTCTCAGGCTAAAAGGCGTTACCTGATAACAAAACATTCCTCATGGAGTGGTGAATGTTGTTTTGTGTTGGTACTTATGTGAGATCCTAATCTAGTTATATCTTGAAAAATTATCCATAAGAGGAAACATCTCATACTTAGTTGTGAAATCTATAATCATATCAATATCAAGCAAAGGAAAATCATCCTTATGTCATGCTTTATTGTTGTCTCTAAAATAAGTACATATGTAGATTCCTTTTGTATTTTTGATGATTGGGATTATGTTGGATATCCACTTTGAATAATAAATAGGATTAATTAATTTTTCATATAAATGGAAATGCAACTTGTCTATTAATCAATCCTATCTCGGAGAAGATAAATCCTACTTACACTTATGATTGTGGATATATTAAATATTCGGGATCATGACTAAGATGGAAATGTTAGACCTAACCAAGGGATATCTTACCAAAATAACATCAATTGAGATGGTTCTAAATCCTCTAGTTAAACAACACTATGAAATAACTCTAGTTAGGTCATATGTTTTCATATTCACTAAGTAAATAACAAGTAATGTAAAATATAATCTATTACACACCAAAGATTGTGGCATAAATCAAGGTAATAAAAATAAAAATAAAACATGCATAGGATAATGTATTTGTCACATTAGGCTCCATAGACCCCTCATTGGCAAACCATTGCATCACTTAATTTCTTTGTAGTTTGGTATGTTACAGCTATCTTAGATATAGGTTACCCTTCTTTTTTATTTCCTTACATGCAATGTCTTTATTGTATATTTTATAAAACCCTTTTTTATCATTTATTATTATCATTGTTACATATTTAGGCCTATTAATATCCATACTTTGACTCATAGGTGTAATATTTGGATTCATATTATTCTTTACGTTAAGTGTGGAGTACACTCTTCTAGGTTTGCTATAATTATAGGTCCTTAATTACTATTTCAAGTATACGTAGGCTCTATTGTCACAAGTTTTTAGTATATTAGTCTATTAAAAGAAGTAATATTGTTATATGTCATAATATCCCATGCATACATTATGGTGAACCCAACATGAATCGTATCCCATCACTAATTAAATTATATTCAAATTTCCTTTTATTTTATAGACATGAATTTTTTTTATATTCATAGATTTTTAAATCTTTTCTAAACATAAATTTAAATTATATATAAAAAATTTAATTATCAAGGATTTCAATCTTAATTAAAACTATCTTAGATATAGGTTACATTTATTTTTAAGTTCCTTGCATGCAATTTTATTATTATATATTTTATACACCCCTTTGTTACCATTTATTATTATCATTGTTACATATTTATGCCTATTAAGATGTATACTTTGAATCATAAATGTAAGCTTTGGATCCATATGTTTCTTTACATTGATTGTGGATTACCCTCTTTTAGGTTTGTGACAACTATAGGTCCTTTCTTACTCTTTGAAGTATATGTAGGCTCTATTGCTGTAAGTTTGTTGTATCCTCATTTATTGAAAGAAATAAGATTATTATATATCATTGTATCTCATGTATACATTATGATGAACCCAGCATGAATCATATCCCACCACTAATTAAATTTTATACACATTTAACATTATTCTATAAACATACTTTTTTTTAGATTCACAGATTTTGAAATGTCTTTTAAACATAAATTTCTATTCTATAAATGAAAATTAATTACCAAAAATTTGAATCTTAATTTCCCTTACACAATTACCACAACATAAAGGGAAACCTTAGAATCCTTACCTTATATCTTGATGATTATGATAGTATGAATGAAAATTCTTATCAAAGACTTCCCATTTCTAGTATGGATGAAGCTCCCAAGAACTTCCCATTTTCAACACCCATGTTTCTTTCATATCCATCATTGATGATAAATATTCATGGTGATAATTTTATAGTCATCATTTATCATATATTATCCCATGGTAAAAGATCTCTACCACAAGCTTCTCATTATTATCAACCCTAACTTAAATCGAGGAAGTGGTGATGATGAGTTTTATAATTTTTACATACCCTATAACTAGTTTTCGGTTGAACAACACTTAGTTTGAATGCCTTGTGTAATAAACATTATAGGTGATATTAATTCCATAGCTTCCAACAATATTCAGATGTACCTTATATGCCAAATTTCAATTTGAACCTTCTTTAAAACATCTACATTTAAGTTATAATTGCATCAACCATGTCAATACAACTACGTATACTTATTAGTCTCAAAGGGAAAGACTATTGTGTTCATTTTGCACTAACTATTTATTAGACCTTATGCTATCATCTAATTAGTTAATCTTAGTTTGCGTTCAAAATTATGTGATTTATTTTCCTAAGTAAGTTGCATAATATTTAAGTGGAAAATAAACTAATATTATTTATAATAAGTTTATTAGCTACGATGATTTCAAGTTATGTGTTGTTTTATTGAAGTAGTTTTGGGATGACCATGTGCATTACAAGGCCAATTGTCTTAGTGGATGAAGGTAGGTATCTATCTATCATATCTAAGATGCCCATGTTAATATCTCTAGCTATTTTGAGCATTAAATTGGGATGGTTTATTTTCTACTTAGAAAATGTAACTAACCCTAACCATTTATGGCTCTACTATTTGCTTGGTATTATAGGAAAAATAGCTAGAGATCTTAATGTGGGCACTTTAAATATGATAGACAGGCACCTGCCTTCATCCACTGAGACAACTATCCTGGTAATGCACATGGATATCCGAAGACTACCTTGAATCCAATGAAAAAACACATAACATGAAATCGTCATCATGTGCACTACTAGGCCAATTATCTGTATGGATGAAGGAAGGTGTCTATCTATCATATTTAAGATGCCCATATTAAGATCTCCAACCATTTTGAGAATTAAATTGGGATGGTTTATTTTCTAATTGTAAAATGTAACTAACCCTAGCCATGTATGGATCTACTCTTTGCTCCATAGTACAGGAAAAGCCTTTGGGTAGTTAGGTAAGATTTTTTGCCCTTTAACTACATATTGTTACACTGCATAAGTAGGGTTTTATTTCTAAGCAATAATTTTTTTTATTGTAAACTGAGATTGACTTTAATTTGGTTCTTAAAATATTTAGAAGTATCCTAATGCATTTCAGAAAGGTATCTATGTGATAATCAATAATTTAGGGCATCACTCTATTGTAAATTTTTAGAGGTAAGTGCTACAAATTTCTTCTTACGTTTGAGTTTGTGATTAATTCCTTATTTTTGGGATGAACCTGATGTTGTGAAAAGGAAACAATAATTCTAACCCAATATGGATTTGTTCTTTTATGGATGTATCTCTCCTTGTGGTGGCTTCTATTCAACATACCATTGTCTTCGCTTTCATTTTTGATTTTGAGGTAATAGTATTGGAGACTACATGACCAACATTTTATGGCCTTTTATGTTATTTTAATGTCCATTTTAGGGTTTGTATGTGGGTGGGACATATAGAGTTTACAGTAAGGTAGCACAAGTAAGATAATGAGTGAAGATGAGAATTAACCCAGAGACTCAGGTCTCTTGACACCAAATATAGAGGCTTGCCACCATATACTAGATACTGAGGCTCACCTATCTATGGCTCTCCATATGAATATATGGAGCTTTGGGGGTTATTTTTCTCTAGTCTCATAGCATGGTGAAGATATTACCCCAAAGATTTTCAATGGCCACCATCTTTGTAGAAAAGATCACAAACATATAGTACTTTCTGATTCCATTGCGTTCTTGCTTGGACTGATATATTTTTGATTTTATGATGTTATTTAAATGTATCTATAATGTCATGTGCATATATTTGAATATCTAAGATAATATTTTCCTTCAATCTATTAGGTAAAGTAAATAAATCTAGAAAGTGTATTAGGTGTTGTGCTTATAGGCGATGTTATCTTGCCTCTCTTTTTCCTTCACTTTTGTCAATCATTTTTTGTTTTTTATTTCACATTTTGTATAAAATATAAAAATTTGGGTCATTTTAGGGTATGTGACTCAATTTACCATACTATTCTTTCCCGTTTCCTATTTCTAGTAACATATATTATAGGTATGTCCTTCAATGATCTATGATTTGTACATTTTGAAGTTTGCTTCAAGACTAGAACAACATGACTCATCTTCTATGAAAGGTGTCTCACTTTGAAACTCTGCATAAACATTTTATTGAGATAGCTTTGAAATCTTTATTTCATCATACACCCAAGTTGTATTTCCTCACTTGATCATTTAGACATGAGTCATGTACAAACATAACAAGATATAGTAGTAACAAGATATAATAAGAGTGGTCTTGTTCAAGTTAGGGAATATTAACTCTAAAGAGTTATCACTAATGAACCTCATGGTGAAGATGTGATAGTAATTAAAATTTTTGAAAATACACTTTGACAATACTTTTTATTTTACATTCATAGATTGGAAGGCTTATTTTTTTATGACACTACACTATGGTTGGATATTGTTGCTGAACCTCTTGATACAACAATGTCCAAGATTATGAGACAAAAAAATTCTTGCAATGATGGATTCATATTTCTAATTTTTATGTATTTGAATGAACAATGGTGTGTCTAAATTTTTTCATTTTTAGGGTAGCTAAAAATTAAAAACCTTTTCTACATTGATGAAGAAGGCTTCCTTTTTGTTGTGGATAGATTAAAGGAACAAATCAAATAAAAAGGATATCAGGGAACTTTTCATAAATTTTCTAAGCATAACTCATGGCACAAAGCCTATCCATTATAGAATAGTAAATGCCTACCTTGTTCAAATACCATGTTATTCCTTGCATACTTCAACTGGCCACTATTTATCTAAGCCTATATTAATATATTGGGAGGTATCCTAATAAGGAAGTAATGCCATTTATTGTTAGAAAATTTTTAATAAAAAATTTGATTCAAGAGAACCTTTGCACCCCTATTGATGATAATGTACATTTTGTCTCCTTTTTTTCAGTTTTCATTTGTTAAAGGAACATATTAAATGAATTTTATTGATTGCAGATATCTATTTTTTACACATTAAAGTAACTAAAATTATTGTTCATGCTACACTATCCTTTACATATCAACTAAGATGTCCTGATTATGACTACATATGAACATGCATGACTTTATCTATGACTAAGACCTTAAGAAATTTGTTGAAGAAGGCATATTATCTAGACTGGACATAGCCTTTTTGAGAGAAGTTGCCCAAAATAAATAAAAAAATCCAAATTCTTGGTTTTCTAAGGTAGCTGTACTCATATAGTTCCATTAACATATTTTTATCATGTATGAACATTTATATAAATTCCTTACTTATACATGGCCCTAGCCCTACAATATTGTAATGATTATATTTATTGTTTGTCTAGTAGAATTCCACCCCATACACTAAAACTACTTAGGAAGTCAAATTTTAGACTTTCTTCAAATCCTATGACTCCAATTATCATGATAAGGCCTAGCACAAGGATTGCACCATTCAATGGTTTCGCCCAGAAAAGAGCTACTTTTAAAAGCTGAGGATTATAGCTTGGGACATCTATCCTCTACTTTGGATGCAGACACATCACTAGTGGCAGGATAGTTTTCTCATGCATTGTTGAACATCATTTAAAATCAGATAAATATTCATTATTATGAATGGATAAACATAGAAGGCTAACAAAATTTAATGCATGTAAGATCAATGAACATCCACCCTTGTTCTTTGATATAGATAGGGATTTGTATGAATGGCAAGAGTCTTTGGAGACTAGTGAAGCATGGATGGAATGGACTGAGTAGAAGACTCCATAGCCATAGTTGAATGGAAAAGTCATAAAGGAGTTTGTCCCTCAGAAAACATTTCTATACTAGAAAGAAGAAACAAGCTGGAATCTTCCCACAAGATTGACAAAAAAATTAATAGTTATCAAATTTGTAGACACAACAATTATCAAGTTTTGAAACGCACAATTATACCATACAAATTATTTGAAATAATGTTTTCAAATTTTAGCTAAACTAAGCTACAATAACTTGGCACTTTGTGTCCCTTATTTAGATATAATTTTTAATGGCCATAGTGGAAAGTTGAGGTGTCATGTTTGTTGCGTAAGGTCTAAGTGATGAACACAAATTGTTCGGAGATATCGATTAATGGATACTTTAAGAATACAGATAGAGATAGGAAGACAATGGAAGAATGACGCCAATATATCCATCAGGTAGCACATGCAATTTAACTTTTGCACCTAATCTAACACACCAGACCTGACACACTTGCAATAGGGCTCAGGGTATTGCCTTTATAGCAATCTTCCAGTTATACTTGAAACTCATCTTCAAATAATTTTAATCATTTGACCAATATTTTTATCTTTAATAATGGTTCCAGAGAGACCAAAAATTGAAAAAAATTAAATTCTAATATTTTTTTTAAAGGAATCGAGAAAAAACATAAAATATAATTTTTGATAATTTAATTTTTAATTTTTGTGGTATATGTATTCCAGTATGTTTTAAGTTATTTCAAGATAATTTTTATAAAAAAATATTTAATTTATTATTTATTAATGATTTTTGAATTAAAATGTTATTGGTTTAATTATTTATATAAATTATTTTAAATCGATATATATATATATATATATATATATATATATATATATATATATATATATATATATATATATATATATAACTACGATAATTATGTTAATAAGTATTTTATAATAAGGATGTAATAATATAAATATATTAATAATTATGTTTGATCTTAAATTTGACATCTATTTAATTATTTTATAATAATATCAATATTGAATTTGATATATATTTTATTATTATATGGTGATTTCAATTTTAAATCAATATTCATTTAATTATTATATGGTTTATTCAATTTAAATTTTTACATTTAATTGAATGTAATTTAGATTTTTTTTTCTTCCTAATCTTAAAGAAATAAATTTAAAGAAAATATATCTTAAACTTATTTTAAAGTTTGGAGTTATTTTTGTGTTCAATTTATTTTTTTTAAGAAAAAAATAATAAATTAAAACAAAATAAAATTATTAATTAATATAATATAAAAAAATAAAACAAAGATTAATATATTATTGTGAAAACATGATCAAGCCATGGTTATTATAGAAAATATCGCGCCTGTTTAAAATAGCGTAGATAATAAATGATAAAACCGACCCATATAAAATAAAATATTACGTACAAATAAATAAAAACGTGGATAAGAATATAAATGGTATTACTGAAATCTCAGACGAAAATATTACAGATCTGACAGTTCACATATAAAACAAAACAGACAAAATAACGTTCGAATGAGAGCTGCGAAGGAAATCAAATGAGACAAACTGTTGCACAACTTAGTAAAACTGCGCGGGACGCTGAGATGAAAGGTGGATCATCATTCAATGGCCTTCAAGCTTTTGCAGACTATTTGGATGTCATTGTGTTTGATTATGTGGAACCGGGCTTGTACAAACAAGACCGGTTCCACATATTCAAAGACACTGACATATAATACAGATGCAGCCTATGCCCTGCCATTGCCAAGAAATAATTCTTAAGAACTTCACGGTTGAGGTTACGGTTGAGGTTTTGAAACTCAACTATGTTTACAAATAAAATAAACTGGTCGAGAGTGGTAGTTGCAATTTGGACAAAGACTGGCAGTTGAGATTTGAATGGAAGTTTGTCATATATTATGATTTTCTTTGTATCTCTAATAAAATGAAATGGTCAAGAGTGGTAGTTTTAGTTTGGACCAAGATTGATAGTTGAGATTTGAATGAATGATTGTCATATTATAATTTCCTCTTTATCTTTAATAAAAGAAAATAGTTGAAAGTGGTAGTTTCAATTTAAACCAAAATTCATAGTTGAAATTTGAATGGAAAGTTGTCACATTATAACTTCGTCTACATTTCTAATAAAATGAAATAATAAAAAGTGATTGTTTCAATTTACACCAAAATTAACAATTAAAATTTGAATGAAAGATTGTCACATTATAATTTCATCTCTATCTCTAATAAAACGAAATAATGATAAATAGTAGTTTTAATTTGAACAAAGACTGATAGTTGAAATTTGAATGAAAAGTTGCCAATTATCTATGGTTTTCACTCTTCTACTGTAATCATAAAGAAAGTGTCATAAGAATTATGTGGACTGAAATCAAGATTATATATTTACTCGGGGAAAATTTGGCTCTACATATCATCATGATTATTTATTTGGTTGTCACACATTCAAGTTATAAGATGGTTATAAATTTGGGCATACTATTTAAAAAAATCTTTAATATATATATAAAAATCACATAAAAATAATTATAATTATATTATAATTTCAAGTTAGCTATTTAACTATGCTGTAAATTGTAATATTTTCATAGATTCTATTTATTTTAATTGAATATAAATTATATAGGAAATAATTATAACTAAGTTTATAATTTTAACATAATTATTAAATTATACTGTAAATTTAAATATTTTATTTTATTATATTTATTTTATTATTTATATATGTATATCTTTTGATATCTGAGGATTTGAAGAAGATCCTCCATTAACGAAGGGCGACTTCCTACTAGGGCTTTGCATTTATCCCTAACTCTTAACATGTCACAGGGTACTTCACAAAAAATGAACTGAAAACCTAGATGACCGAAATCGTTGATCCTATCCACTGGAGCTAACTCTTGAGAGTTATTACTTTAATATATTAATAGTATAGATAGAATGCTAATATTTACATTAAAAAATCTTTTCTAATTTTTTTATAATATTTAATATGGAAAAATGTATTTGAGTTAAATATAATTACATTATTACAATTTATTAAAATTGTACAATATAATGAAAAGATTTCAAATTACTTATTTTCAAATAAATTTAAAATATAGAAATATAATTTACTTAGTTTTTACTTGGTAAATATCTAAGTGTAAAATTTAAACCTTTTAATAATATATATTTTTATAAGTTTTAAATAAATTAAGACCAAAAAAAAAATGATTGTATATTATGAATAAATTAAAATTTAATTAAAGTAAATATATTAAAATTAATATTTCAATTTAATTAAATAATTTTATCATTAAAAAGTATATATATATATATATATATATATATATATATATATATATATATATATATATATATATATATATCCCTAAAACATGATGTTTAAAACGTTCACTATGCAAAATGTCAAAATTTATTCTAGATAAAATATTAGGTATACAAAATTTATTTTGACAACTTTTTTACCTGATTTAAATTTTCAATAAATACGATTAAATTTTTTATACCTTTAATTAAATTGTTACGGAGATAGAATTATTATTCTTGTTCTATTTAATATTTTAATTTTAATTAAATTTTAAGAAAAATTATATATAATTATAATTGATTTATCTTGATATTTTTCAAGGATTTCAGCACTATAAAATATTGAAAATAATATATAAATAAATTGATAATAAATCACTACTTAGATAAATTAGTAATGAGAAATGTATCTATAATATAAACTTCAATACTTACAATACATATTATAATGAACAACAATAAATTTTTTCTTATTAATAGATGTCTACATAAATTAGGATGTCTACATATTAGGAATAACTTAAATTTAAATTAAATATTTATTGACATACAAACCAAATTCAATTGCTTGAAAAGGGAAGAATTATATAATAATAGTCAAGTAAGTAGAAAAGTAAAAAGGCATATCCCATCAAGTGGGTTATAGTTTAATGATGAGGATGATGGTGTAAAAGGTCCTACCTAATCATCAACCAAAGTAAAAATATAAGGAGATACAAAAAAAAGGATAAGGCTAAGATTATGTTCTGGGTGAATTTAACGTAATAGATACCTCTCAATCCTTGACACCTAAACCAAAGAAGTAATTTTTACACCTAATATTTATAAAAACAAAGTTTCAATAAATTAAAAAAAGGCCCACCCTAACTAAAACAAAAAATTTGCTTGCAAGATATATCTAAAATGTAACTGATTTCTCAAAAAAAAGGCATAACAACGAAAATTCTAATAATGAATAAGACAAAAACCATTCCTTCACCATGTCAAAAAAATTAGGAAAACTATTAAAAATCAATAAATATGTTACTAACATTTAATTTAAAATGTTAATTAATAAATACATGAAATATTTTTAAAATATGTTAAAGAAATAATTAAATGTTATTTTTAATGAAAATTTATTGGTCCCAAAAAATTATTGTAAGTTTTAATTTATTATAAATTCTACTCAAAGTATATATCATCTTCCAATTAAAACATCTTTTTTCTATTTACTAAAATATTTAAAACTTCTCAATATTTAATTTACACATTTATTAATAATTAAAAAATTTATTTATTTATTTATCATTTAATTAATGTAAAGATATGAGATGTTATTAGCCATGCACTAAAAAAAATCTCTCATGAGAATAATTGGCACTAGGTTTTTATAAACCATCTACAATCCTTAGCTTCATTCATCTACAATCCTTGGTCACTTGTAATTAATCTTAAAAAATAATATTCACATTTTTGAAAATGTTTTGGAATATTCATTATCATGTCCTTGGGGTATGGTTCACTACGAATCATTTTTGGTTCAGTATGTTAAAAATGAAAGATCATCTAAGAGAAATGATTTTAGTTTTAGTTTTATATACCTTTTGTTTTCCACATATGCCTGTTGAATATTAGTGATAGTAAGCATTGGAATTTAGTTGAATAAAGAAACTGGCTCTGATAGGATTTCTATGATAAATTCATATTTTCTTTTGTGTTTTTTTGTCTTTTCACATCACTTTTGTGAGACTTTCTAGAGATCTTACACATTAATTACGCTTGACACTTCACTTTGTAGGCATGGTAGCATTATATAAAGGCTTCCCTATGCTTAAATACAACCAAAAGAAATCAAAAGTTTGTCTTGAAGGTCTACAATGAGGTACTTCCTCTACCCTTCCATCTCAGCCAAAGATATGTCTTTTGAGTGATGCTATTGAGTATTTAGTTCTTATTGCGTACTTTGTTAGTTGGGTCCCCTCAGAGGAGTCTCTCCAAATTTGGTTTTTCCACCACTAGAAGCCTAGGAGAATGCTATGGTAGGTGACAAAAACCTCACTAGGGATTTTTCCTTTTTACTTTTAAAGAGACATGAAGTCCAAACCCTCCTTGCCAAATCAAGTTGTTGGTTTGTGAAAAAAATGCTATTTATTTTATCCAACTCAATTTAAGAATTAAAAGCTATATCACAAGACTCTATGATAGTCCTCATCTGGGTTGAGCTTCTCGATCAGTCAACATAACTTTGGTCCTTTGTAGAGCAAATCCTTCCGCACATTAGGCACATTATTTTCTAGGAATAACCTTGGTGGTTCTCTTCCTATGCAAACAAATGGGTTTACATTGAGGTGGACCTATCCAAAGACTTACAGGATTTTATTGATATCCATCTTGGTGATGCCCAATAAGCCCAAGGAGATGAGTGATATCAGTGATCTGACCATTGTATAAAATATTATCTCTTAATGAAAAGTTGCAATCCTTTCTCAACCCCTGTACAACTGAGAAGCCCAAGGTGGCATAAAATAGGTATAGTTGGACCATGTTCTACTCTAACAAACTTTAGATAGGGTCAAAACCCTCTTCTCCAATACCTTCTTCTCCAATAATCAAGACTCTTCAATTGATACCCACCTCACCTCTCCCTCTTGCTTTGCTCCCCTAGGCCCAAAATAGCCTATTTTTTAACAATTATGATGATTTTACATTACATTCCACTATGATATCCTTAAATAATGCCTCTTTTTCTTAGCAATCATGTATCCCACCCTATGGTGCTGGACACTCTCCCCAAGGCAAGCATAGGGCTGAAAGCCACTCCATAATGTCCAGAGTTTCTTCTCTCCAAGAATAGAATAATAATTTTTGAGTGTTAGCTGAAATTCAAGATGAAAATAGGGAGTTCAACATGGATGATATTTCCTAATGAACTTGATATCATGTAATGTTTGATGTCTTACGTAGTCTTCCCAAAATACTATGTGCATGTCACCTATAAATGAAAACATTCTCTAGATTTTGTTTGTCTATAGGAATTTAAGGTTTCAATTTTCCTTCTAGAGACTTCTATGCATTTTATTTGACATGATGCCATCCAATTGTCCACTCTACATGAGAATAGATGTTGTAGTGCTAACATATTAGTTTTTCCTAAGGATTTCCCTTTCATTATTGCCATGAGGGAGGACCTATCATACCAGGTTGTTTGGCTATTTTTTGTTATTAAATGTCATTAATTAGGCATCCTTAACATTTACACCCTTAATGATTATACTAAAAATTCTTTGCTTGGTGTTTCTTAACTTACAACCTCCCCACTACCATGTGATAAGTGTGCATGGAATTTAAAATGATTGAGTATTCCAAGTAAAAAATTGGTGCTTTGCCTATAATGAGAACATGAATCATGGCATTATTTTAATAATAAATGGGGTGTTTTTAACCCACTCCTCTAGTAGCACTCAATTAATATGATGTCTTGGATTACATGGTCAACTATCATCCCATGGATTATCACATGCTTAAAAGTTTCAACCATTACATGATGTCAGAGCAATTTTTTTCTAACATTAATGACCATCCTATCACTGTCCACTTTGATTTGGTTGTCTCATGTCATACTTTATTTAATATAGAGTGTAATGGGTCATAAGGTTATACAAGGTTCCATGTAATCAATTAATCCTCAATACTTCTCTTCCATGACATGTTGGTACCTTTCATTTGATTTCGCAAATTTATATCTTGCCCCCTAACTTCTTCATAGTGCTAGCTAGATTGAGTGGTGGAATGAGGCCACTCTATGTACTAATGCCTCCCTCTGCCACTATGAGAAACAAGTTGCGCATGTTAAGAAGTGGAGTGATGAGGGTATTCTCAATGAATTATATAGGGTCTCCTCTCTTCTTGACCTTAATCCTTTTGATACTAATTTACATAATCTTATTTCCTCCCTCGAACACAACATTAAGGTGGTAGATATACATGCTATCAGATGGGCATAATTACATGATCAAATAGATTATCTTAAGGTTAGAGATAAACCATCAAAATAATTCTTCAATCCCCTTAGGACCAACAGTCTCATGATCATATCAAGGCCACCAAGTTAGCTCAAATCAAATTCACCTCCCTCTAAGCGATGCCCTCAGATTTCATGAAAGACTACCAACTAGTGTTCAAAGTGTAGGAGATTAATGAGGAATTCCTCAACATTATTCATTATAAAGTTAAAATATCTGACTAACAAATTTATGACTCACTTTTGAAGATATATAATATCATAGAGGCTATTTAATGCATGAGAAATGATAAGGATCTAGCCCTTGATGGTTTCCCTTGTGAATTTTATAAGGCTACATAGGAGTTTGTAGGGCCATTATTTCTTTAGTTTAATAGAGAATCCCTATAAATCCATTATTTGAGAGATTTAAATAATCAATAAAATATTAGGTTTATACGTAAAATAGACAATCCATATCTAGTTACTATTAGGAAACCCATCACTTTGTTGATTGTCTCCTAAAACATTATCACTAAATCTCTTGACAATGAGCTCCATTTTATTATTCATGTAATTTTTAGACATGAATAAAGTGTGTTTATTATAATGAGGTATATTCTTGATAATATCATTATAGTCTAGGAAGGTATGTAATATGATAGAATATCTCATTAGTTGACCATTTTGCTCAATATTGAGTTTGACAAAGGCTACAATTGTATTGAATGGCCTTTTATCCTTGATATGGTAAAGGTTCTAGGTTTTGGCCAATATTTTGTTTCAAAAGTCTAACTTTAATTTCATATGATTCAGCCTCTTTGACCATTGACAGATCTAATTCTAATAGCATTTTCCTAAAACACTGCATCAAGAAAGGTTTCCCTTTTGATTTGATGTTATGTGTTATCTCTGCATAAGAATTATGATATCTTCTTGCCTTTAAGGCTGAGATGGGAGTAGTACAGGGTATCTCTTTACCTGACCACTCTTCCCATCTCATAAATGGGCATTTTATAGATGACACTTTCCTCACACTATAAGAACAATAGTGAAACTTCCTAGATGCTATGAAGTGTCTTTATAATTTTATTTGGCCTCTACATCTAATTTTCAATGGAAGAAGTCTTGGTATTTCAGACTAAGTCTTATTCCTATAACTGTTTGGCTCCTAAATTTAAATTGGAAGTGGATTACCCATGGAGAATTGTTTAAATTTCTTGGCATTCCTTTTGCCTTTGACTACTCTCTAACTAAGCTAAGGCAGTATGTCATCAAAAGAGTGGAGAATAAAGTTGAATATTGGATTACTAAGCCATTATCTTTAGATTGGATATTCCAAAATTTCACCAAGATTATGGCTACTACCCATGTATATTTTTCCTCCCTTTATATTATTTCAAATGTGTCTTATGACAGATTAGCCAAAACTAGCAAATATTTCATTTTCTCTAATTTTAAACATTCAAATGGATTCCATCATGTGGCCTAGAATATTTTGTTCTTTACTCAAGATAAAGGAGGAATGTGAATTATTTCCCTTTACAGATAGAGTGTATACTTATGTGCCAAATAAGTTGTGCACACTATTATAGGTAATGAGGCCTAGAAAATCTTGTTAAGGCTCTGTATCTCCTTAGGGATCCCTATGGTAGACCCAGTGTAAAGAATATAGGATTGTATTCCCTCCTAATCACTATGACTCTTGTTAAAATTGAGTTCTCTTTTGTTTATGAAAGCATATGGAAAGCTTTTGAAGATGTTAAATCTTACGTGAAAGGGATTGGGGGTATTTTTCACAAGTCTATATTTCAAGGATCATAGAATTTTGTGGTATCCTATTATGATATGTACTAATATTGTTTTGGTGGAATGGATAGGAATTAAAACCTAATACTATTTGGAAAAGGTATTTACCATTCAGGATTTGGTATCTATCAGCGATTGGATTCCTTGTCTTGATTTTAAAGTTAAATTTCAACTAAAGAATGATGACTTACCTTCTATCCTTCACATCCAAGATATTATTCTTGATGTTAGGCTCCATGAGTTTGGATAAAAACCACCTCGAACATGGTAGAAGTACTGGTAGTGGAATTATGACACCCACTCTAAAAATTATTATCCAAGCCTTTTTACTAAGTCATGAGTGCCATTTCCCATGTTTTCTAGAAGATCATTAGGCATTGGAGGATTAAGTCCTTCCCAGTAATTTAAATTATAATAATTAAAAACATATGGAATTTGAAGGTTGAACCTAAAATTTTATATTTACTTTGTTGTCTTGTTTATCGATATTTCCCACTAAGGTAGTGGCTCTCTCACATGAGCATTGCTTCACCCAAATAACCTCCTTGCTACTAGCTTGAGTCATTTAATCACTTATTTTGGTTATTCCCTTGGGATTAACCCTCTTTGAATTATATTCATAGTCTAGTCTTACCTTATCAACCTAAACCTTTCTCTTAGCAACTTGTTCATCTAAGGGAGACAACCCAACTAGCCATCTTTTATTTATGTTTTGTAGAAATTTTCAAAGATAATATTATTTTCCACTTATGGAAAGATAGAAATAATTCTATATTTGAAAATGATGAATGTTTTAGTAAATTTTCCATTAAAAATAAGGTTTATGTTATTTCATTATCTTGAATGAAAATTCAAGCCTTAACATACAAGGTTGTGATGGAAGTCTAACACCTCCAAGAATTTTTAGACCACTAGGGTAGTTCCCCCTATACTGTGAGTAAGGTTCCTCTTGATGGATCATGTTTAGGACTGCCACTTCCAACTCCCAAGAGGCATATAATTCACTCATGTAGTTAGGGCCATTTTTGTCCTTGATATCATATGAGGGGATGGGGTTTCCTCCCACTAGATAGTAAAAATGACATAGCTCCCTCTTGCATTTGCTCTCTTACTAACATAATTATTTAATCATAGCCTACTAATGGTTGGACTATTAAAATGGCCTTGGACCCCCTAGAGGGTTGGGTGGACCTTAATCCTCCTACAATAGAGCCTTTCACATGGGTGTTTCTACTATTCAAGGAGGACCCCCTACCTCCTACCTAGGGTGTTGTAAAGTGTTCTTAATTTATGTGTTGTGGTTTGGTTTCAAGTTCATGTGCTATCTAACTTTTTGTTTCCTTCTTTTTCCTTGTGTTGATTTGGGTTTATTCCCCTGGAAAGGAGTTTGAGCCTTGAATACCAATTGGATACTTTGATATATAAAATTATTTTATTATCTTTTATATTAAGGTTAAAGGGTTTTTTTATTTTAACTAGGGAACCCAAAAGACAATCCAAAAAGACATGTCTAAACAATACATGCAATCCACATAAAATAGAAAATACAACAAGGCAAACCTAAGGACTACAACCAACCCAAAAGTAGCAAAAAAACAATAAACTGAGCGATTTAAAGGAACATACGCTCAAACCTAAAAATGAAAGAAATAGTAGTGGTCATCAAGATAGATAATACAAAGACCACTGTAACAAAACTAAATTTAAGAGAGTCTCTCTTTTTTAGTTTTCTCTTTGAGATTTGAGCGACATAATTAATGAATTTAGTTCTTTTTTTCTTCTTCCTTTTTTCCCTTTCACTACCTTCCACCGATTCCCCTCCTCTATATTTACAAATATGGGTATGCATAACACCAAAGAAGCCTATAAAATTTGATTCATAGAAAATTCTATTAATCCTCTCCCTAAAAGTAGAGTAAGAAACTTTATAGATTTGACACTTTTCTCAATTTGGGATTTAGAATTTGTTGTTAATCTTCACTCATATTTTGTAATTCTAAATCTAGTGTCACTTTCCCAACTGGATTAGTGGCCTTGGACTCCCCATCCTTGACCAAATGTTCAATCAATGTTTTTGGAATAATTTTTTATTCATCTTCCCCTAAATGTATATTTCCTTTCATTTTCAAATGCTTTACCTTTGCATCTACCCACCAATTATTACCTCTCTTATGTTTGAGACTAGGGTAATCATTTATAAGATGTCCCATGAGGAAACATCTATGACATCCAAATTGGAGTCCTTCATAATCTATCAGCTGAACCCATGTTCTGTTCCTCCTAACCAACTCCACTTGAGTTAGGAGTTTTTTGGAAAGATCAACATAAGAAAAAAAATATAGCATAGGTGGAATGACCTTGTTTAATAGTCAAAGAATCCAAACACCAAAAATTTCCAACAACATCTCCAATCTATTTAAAACCCCCCACACCCCATAATTGTAGGGGAAGATTTAGAAAATGGACCCATATAGGTTTTATATTAAATTTTTTTGTATGGTGGTTAAAATTAGAATGTTAGGGTTTCCAAATCAGCCAATGATTCTCCTAGTGCCATGAATGTGTGAAAATAAGATCATTTTCAGTTACAAAATTAAAAATAATAATAAAAATACCTTTTGCATAGGGGTGAATGGTAATTATAGGATCTATAAGAGGTTGCCAATTTTTTATAATCCAAGCATTGAGATCCCGAAGAGAAGGCAATAAACCCTCACATTTACAAATCATTATGAACTTAGATAAATGTTCTTCCATACCCAAAAGTTCTCAAAGATCTCTCTTTTCAAAATGAATAACATGATTTATAGTTGTTAGGGCTAAATATTTAACCCTTACCTTTCTTGAGGCTACATCAACATATGAGGTACGTCATTGAAACACCATCATTATAATGGGATCACTCCCAGGTAAAGCCCTTGATGTAACTACGTAAAACACTTTACTAGCTAGTAGATCTAAATTCCTACACTAGTTCCCTTTAAGTCATTGGCAGATGCCACTCCAAATCTAGGTATCCCTATTGCCTTAGTTATAGATGCCATTAATTTAGAGCCAAATTTCATCTTGTGTGCAGCTGCTGCCACACCAAAACCTAATTTTGACAATACCTTAGGTAGAATCCCCTTTGCCCACACACCATGCTGATCCCTTTAGTCTATCCCTTCATTATTGGATCTACCATCATAGCTTCTCACTAGCATTGTATTATGCAGGGCATCACTATGAAACCCTTAAACCACTACTTCCATCATTTTGTCTTATTACTATTATTTTGTATAATATATGATATCAAGAAATGTTCCAATAGTTATATTGATAATAGTTATTTTAACACACGTGCCTTCTAGTAATAATATTGAAACTTTTTCATTTTTTTGTATTCAAAAATCTTACATCTATAAGTTTAAACAACTTAGTGATATGTTTCAATAATGTTTCTTTAACAAATATGTTTTAATACTATGTCGACAGTGATTTTCATATTACAAAATATTAATACAATCTTAAATTTGAAGTTTTGTAACCAATAGCATCATTATTCAAGAGCTTAAAATAGCCACTTAACAAAATCAAATGATAATGATATATTCCATCTTTCAACTTGTTGTTCACAACATTTGAAATGCTAAAATTTACTTCAAAGTCCCACCAAAGCCATAGGAACATAAAATGTATGTTATGCTTAATCACCAATCTTGTATTTAATATTTACAATATTTCTTAGTTTGCTCATAAATTTCCATACAAAACTTGTTTTATTTCCATCAATACTTTCATTTTTTTGGACAAAACTAATAGTCTGTATAATATTTGGTTTCAATAATTGAGATTTTGGTGCATTTTCTAACATGATTACTATTTTTTAGTATTTTGTAATGAAACAAAGTACTTATTTAGAAAATACGATGACATGCATGAAAATATAAAGAAATGATATCTAAATGTTTTAGTTCCTTAATACATTTTACTCTTAATAATCATTACTAAGAATTTGATTTCTATTCTTATAAGGAATTTTTTAAATTATATTAAAAATCATGTTTACATGTAGGAATAATCGAAAACAAAAATGTAAACAAGTTAATAATATAAACGTATGAATTTTTTCACTTTATCACTTTAGTGATGGTTTATCTTGTATTGGCTCGTTGGTGCATCAATATTCTTGAGTACATGTCTGAAAGAGGGAACTTAGAATGGGGTGGGATCAGACCATAGTATTTACAATAAGTGTTATCATAATATTTTTTCATACTTTCATTATGATAATTCTAACCTTATATGAGCCTTTTTTTATCTTACATCTTCATCTAGTTTTTCCCCTTTTTTATGGAGAACTCAAATAGAAATTTGAATGGACAATCACCATATAAACACCAACTTACTTGTATATTCAATTTTACCTCAACACACAACAAAATATATATGAAAGGTAACTTAATAGTAATTTTATTTTATTGATAAAAAGTCAATTCTAGATTTCATAATATTTTGGGATCTAGGCTTCATTACGACACCCTTGGGTTATGGTTCACTAGGAATCATTATTGGTTTAGTAAAATAAAATTGAAAGGGAAATTAAGATAGGTGATTCTAATTTCATATTTATATACTTTTTATTTTATCACATACATTATATTAAATATTGATAATAATGATAATTAGAATTGAATTGGACAAAGAAATAAGTTGTGCTTGGGTTTTCATGTTCAACTTACCTTTCCTTGTGTGCCTTCTTGCCTTCCTTACATATCGCTTATGTGCAAAATTTTAGGGATAATGTGTATTATTTTCACTTGGAACTTCACCATGTGGGTAGAAGAACCCTATATAATTACTTCCTTACACTCAATTGCATCTATTATTGTAGGAGATGAGAGAAATGGTGCCTAAAGTGGCTCAAAATTTTGTCATAAAGGTCTATAATGAGGTATTCCCTCTACCCTTACCTCTTAGATAAAGATATATATTTTTGGTGATTATATTGAATGTACATGTAAATGGTATGACAATTGATCACTTATTATGTACTTTTTTGGTTTGGTTACCTTGAAAGAGTGTCTCTAGAATTGGTTTCATGACCACCAAGAGCCTGTGGTCATCCATGTGGTCATCATTAAAAAACTCACCAACATTTTTTTCCTTTTTAATTTTAAAGAACCATTTAAATTCCAAACCCTCCTTGATAAAATAAGTTAATAGTTTTTATACAATACACTCTTAATTTTATCCAACTAGAGCTGAGAATTCAAAGACATAAACCAAGCCTCTCTAAGAGTCCCCATGTAGGTTGAGCTTCCTAGCCTATCTGAGTACCTTTGGTCCTTTATAGATCAAATATTTTTTCCCATTGGACACCTTATTTTTTAAGATAAATCCATGTGGTTATCCTTCCAACCTAACAAATGGGTTTGCATCTAGGTGGAACTATCTAAAGAACTGAAGGATTTTATTAATATCTTGGTTAGTGATGCCCATTGGGTACTGAAAGAGGTATACTTAAACCTACCTAACACTTTATTCCAATGTTAGGCATCCAACCATTGCATCAATTATTGTCCCCATATGTGATGTTCAAATCCTTGCTCGACCTATCTATAATCCAATAAAGCTAAGGTTTTAAAAAATAGGGATGATTGGACTAGGTTAACTATAAGAGACCTCAGTTAGGGTCAAAACCCTCCTCTCTACCAACTTCTTATCCAATAATCAAGCCTTCTCAAGAGATAACTACCTCACCTCCTCTTGTTTCTCTACTCTCCCTGGTTTAACAATTCCTCATTTCTAATATTTATTATGATTATAAGTTGCGTCACATTGGGATATGCTTAAATAATTTCTCTTTATCTTGGTAATCATGTATCCCACCCCATGGTGGCCGAGACTCTCCCTGAGGCAACTATGGGGATAATTACCACTCTCTCATGTTGGGAGGTTCTTCTCACCTAGACCAGTATAATAATTATATAATGTTAGTTGATTTTTAGGATGGATATGTGGAGTTCCACATGGATGATATTTATTAATTAATTTTTTATCATAGACTATTCAAGGTCTTACATAGTCTTCCATAAAAATAATGTGTGCATGCTACCTATCAATGAATAAGTTATCTAATTTTTTTTTATCTACATGAAGTTAAATTTACAAGTTTTCTTTTTAAAACATCCATACATTGTATTAGGCATGATGTCATCTAATTTTAAAGTATGTATGAGGATGGATGTGGTAGTTCTATCATATTAGTTTTGCCTATGTTTTCCAACTTCATTATTTCCATGGGGTAGGACCCATCACATCAGGGTATTTGGCTCCTCTTAGATATTAAAGGTTATTAATTAGGCATCATTAATATTTACATCCTTAATGATGGTCTTGAATGTTTTTTAATTTGGTGATCCTTAACTAACAACCTCCCCACTGCAATGTGGTTTGTATGCAAGGACTTTTATATGATTTAGCATGACAAGGACAAAGTTAGAGTCTTGCCTCTGAGGTGGTACATTAGAGAACATGAACCATGGTATTTTTTGAAGAATAAATGGGGCCTTGTCAACTAAATCCTCTAGAGACACTCAATTAATACCACGGTCTTGGTTTACATGGTCTAACTACTGTGCTAGGGATTACCCCATGCTGAAATTTTTTGACTGTTATATGATGTTAGACTATAATATTTTCTTCATTTATAATGTTAATGGTTAGCTTGTCATTATTTAGTCTAATTTGGTGCTTTCCTATCATACTCTAATTCATATATAGTGGAATGGGTCTCAAGGATGTACAAGGTACTATATAATCAATTAATTATTAGTACTTATATCATAGGCCATGATGGCACTATCCACTTGATTTATTAAATTTCAAACTTTGATCTCTAACCTCTTTACAATGCTAGCTACATTGAGTAGTGGAATGATGCCATTCTTCACATCACCACATTTTTAGCCATAATGGGAAGCAATTTATGCACATTAGGAAGCGTAATGAGGAGGTTACACTTAAGTAATTCCAGAGGGTATCCTCCACTATTGAGTTTAGTTATTTGATACTCATTTACATAATATTATTACCTCCATCGAATAACATATTAAGGTGGTAGATAGCCATGCTATTAGAAAAGCACAATTATGCACTCAACTACATTAGATCAAGGTTGGAGGCAAAACCCAAAATTAATTATTTAATTCACTAAGGGCCAAATAGTCTTGTGATTAAATGAAGACCATCAATTCAACTCAAGCTAGGTTCACCATACTCTGAATCATCTCAACTTACATGAAGCACTACCAACTACTATTCAAATCCCAGGAGACCAAGGAAAAAATCTCTCAAGTTTTACAAGAGTTCATCGATGTGGTTCTTACTAAAGTTAGAGTAGAAAACCAAAAGCTCTATGGATCACCCTTAACCATCTAGGATCTTACTGAGCCTCTCCAATACATGAGAATTGATAATACCCTAATCCTTGATAGTTTCAAATTTGAATTTTATAAGGTTACATGGGAATTTGTAGGGCTATACATGATTTTGGATACTAAATAAGCCCTACAAAACCATTCTT
The DNA here is from genome assembly GCA_037957365.1 of Torreya grandis. NCBI lineage: Eukaryota > Viridiplantae > Streptophyta > Pinopsida > Cupressales > Taxaceae > Torreya > Torreya grandis. The sequence goes on from JARHVA010002951.1 coordinate 1,058,948, forward strand.
TGGGAGATTTCATTAATCTAGTCAATATAAAGTTTATACCCAAAACTGGGAATCTAAAGCTAATAATTAGTTGGCAGCCCATTACTTTGTTAAATGTTTACTAAAAAATTATCACCAAAGATATTATCAATCAAATTGATTTTATTATTCCCATGACTATTAGACATGAATGAAACATGTTTATTAAAGAAACATATATTCTTGATAATCTCATTATAGTTTAGGAAGGCATGAAATGGTCTAGATTTTCATGTTAACACATCATTTTCCTCAAGATTGACTTTAAAAAATCCCACGATTGTATTCAATGAATTTTTATTCTTGTTATGTTAATGGATCTAGGTTTTTGCTAGTATTTTAATTTTGTATTCTCAACTTTACTGTTAGATGTTGCAGCCTGTCTGACCATTAATGGTTCTAAGTCTGATAGCATTTTCCTACAAGCTCCATAAGAAAATACTTACCTATTGTTATGGTGTTATATGTTCTCCCATCATAATAATTAGGATATATTCTTGCCTCAAAGGATAAGAGTGGGTTATTCTGAGGTATCTCGTTACTTGATTTCTCTTCCTAGCTTATCAATGTGAATTTTATAGATGACATTTTCCTCATGCTAAAATAACAAGACAAAAAATTAATAGAATCTACTAAATTTATTAATACTTTTCTTTTGCCTCTTGATGTACTTTTTAATTGAGTAACACTTAGTGTTTTATATAAATTATGATGCCTATGCTTGATTGGATCTATTAGCTTAATTCAAAGTGGATTGCTCATTGACAAAAATCAAATTTATTGGCATTTTATTTGCATTTGAATGATCTTTGACTAAGCTATGTAAGTATGTCATCAGAATAGTGGATACTAAAGTTGAATATTCAATTAAAAATCCATTATATTTAGATGGGGAATTCCAAATTTTCACCAAGGTTATAAATACTACCCATGTTTATTATTCCTCCTTTTGGGATATTTTAAAAGCATCTTATGATAACATCCAAAATTCTCAATATTTTTTTTGTTTTAAACACAAACATTCTAATGGATTCC
>JARHVA010002951.1:1065000-1072500 GCA_037957365.1 Torreya grandis
AACATCAAATTTCCTTTTCTTGCAATGAACTCTATTTGATGCCTTTCAAATCTGAACTCATACCTTTTGAATCAAGAACATCCATTCCATTCTTATTCATGTGACCAAGCCTATTAAGCCACATCTTCGAATCTACAACTGAAGTAGATAAACTAGAAGTAGAATCAGTAATACAAGTAGATAGATAAAGAGTACCTACTTTCTTACCTCTTGCTAAAACAAGTGCACCCTTGGTAACCTTCCAAGAATCTGCTGTGAGGGTTATTGTGCATCCCTCATCACCCAACCTTCCTACAAAAACCAAACTCTGATTTAGAATTGGGACATGCATAACCTCCTTCAACACCCATGTGTTGTCCATCTGTAATTTCAGATGCACTTTCCCTTTGCCAACTATTTGACAAGGCATACCATCCCCTAAATAAAGCACTCCAAAGTCTCCCTGGACATACTCATGGAACAAATCTCTATTTGGGGATGCATGAAAAGAAGAACCAAAATCTAAAACCCATGATCCTACAAGACTATCCAAAGAAAGTATGAGAGCATCCTGTACCACAATATTTGCATCTTTTGCTTCTTCTTTACCTTTAGTTTGATTTTTTTTATCCCTCAACCAACACTCCTTCTTTGTGTGTCCTTTCTTTCCACAAAACCAACAGGTGATACCTCTGGATTCGGATCTCCTTCCCATCTTCGACCTTGATTTCCCTTGCTCGATCTTTTGTCTTTGCCTCCCCCTATTTTCTACACTTAGAGCATTCCTTGATGATTCACCTGTGCTTTTCCTGCATACTTCTTCATTCAAGATAACACTCACAACATCATCAAATTTTAAGATTTTAGAAGCAGACGCAGAATTACTTACTGCCATAACCAAACTATCCCAACTTTTAGGTAAAGAGTATAAAATCAAGAGAGCCTTCACTTCATCATCAAAAACAATATTGACTGAAGCTAACTGGTTTACCAAACCATGGAAATCACTAAGATGAGTATATACCGATCCACATTCCTGCATTTGCAAAGTAAATAGCTGCTTCATAAGAAATACCTTATTTGAAGCCGAGGGCTTTTCATACAAATTTGCCAAAGACTTTATCAACTCTTCCGTTGTCTTGCACTATGATAAGATAGAAATCATAGATGATGCAAGGATCAACCTTATGGATCCCAGGGCCTTCTGATCAAGAACATTCCATTCTTCATCCTTCATATCTGTGGGCTTGCATGCAACCCCACCCAACGGTAAGTACAAATCCTTCTGATAAAGATAATCCTCTATCTGAATCCTCCAATGTTGATAATTCTTGCCGTTAAACTTCTCAATTCATAGCTTACTTTCTTCTGCCATTACTGTACTCCAACTCAATCAGAAACCCCTGAGAATGACCTAAAATCAAACAATAACCTGCTCCCTGCAACCTTTAGCTCTGATACCAACTATTAGGAACCCCTCCAAGGAAGCACAATTGATTACTTTTCCTATAAACAATTAAACACAAAATTATACCAGAATGATTAAGTAAGTAGAAACTTGAAACAACAAAGAATTTGAGAGACAATACACACTCTTGTATTAAATACTACTAGAAGAAAATATAATAAAGAAGATGCCACTTCTTCTTCCACCTCAAAGGCTTGCCACACCTCAAGACCTTCTTCCCTCTCTCTCTTGCTCAACCAAAACCAACTCAACAACCTGAGTTGTTATCCCCTCCTTGAATGCTTCAGCTGATCTCCTTGACCTTTCTTCCTTGATTCAATGCCTTTACTTGCCTTCTTGATTCTTCAACCAGTACCCCAGTGGATCTCCTAGTAGAACTTGCACAACTTGCAACTCTCCCTGATCATACACACTTAGCACCCCTTTGGAACTAGGAGGAGCTACTTTAGCTCTCTCTACAAACTCAATGGCTTTCTAGCACACTTTTACAATACAACCTATGAGTCTATTATATATATCTCATGCATACAATAATTAGACTTTCTTAATTACAATAATTAGACACGCAACTCAAGACTATAATTAGCCTTTAACATGCAAACACTCAGTTTAACTAACTAACTGTTCATGCAACGAATAGTTTTGGAACACACAGGCGACTGACGTCGGTCCCTATCTGCCTGGAGGTGACTGACGTCGACTGACCTCCTATCGATGCTGGTTGTCTTCAGTTCACACCTGCCAATGTCAGTTGCCCTTTGCACTATACCCTGCTGACGCCGGTCTCCCTGGAACTCAGCAACCTCCTCCATGTTTGCAACAGTTGAAGCTTTTAGCTCCACACCCTAACAACACACACACACACACACACATATATATAATTTTTTATTAATGGTAAAAGTGGGTTCCAACCCACTACAAAGAAAAACAAACATGGTCACTAGATAAAACAAACAAGCCAATAAAAAAACCAACAAAAAACCATCACTATAAGAGTAGTAGAACAACAACAAAAAATGACAACAACCACAAAAGCTATGCAGAAAAATAGAGGAACTAGGACCCATCAAAAGTATTTTCCTTTTGTGATCTAAGGGTCATTTGAAGAGGTGTTGAATTGTTCATTCTTATAATTTTATTGTTGCCAACAATTATCCAATCTCCTCCATCATCATGAAGGATAGGAATAGAAATTTCTAGAATAACTTCTAATTTATCCAAAGGTAACTATGTTAATGAATCACTTTTTGCATCCTCATGTAAAATTGGGTGATATGTATTATCCTTCCCGAAGGGGAGAAAATATTTAAATACTCTTTCAAGTTCATTTTCAGACAAAATTGTATCATCTTCTGGTTTTTATGAATCACTCTCTGGCTCATTACTCTCATTGTCTATAAAAATATTAAAATGCTTAGGAAGAGCATCCTTCCACCAATATAATATTAATATGTCAACAATACTTTTCATATTTCAAAATATTAATACATTTCTAACTTTAAAGTTTAACAACTAATAGTTTCATTATTCAAACACATGAAATATCCACTTCACAAAATCAAATGACAATGATATTCCATCTTTCAACTTGTAGTTCTCAACATTCGATATGCGAAACTTTACTCTAAAGTGACACCATAACTAGACGGCCATAAAATGTGTGATATGCTTAATGACCAATGTTATATGCTATGTTCGTAAGACTCAATTTTCTCATAAATTTGCATATAAAACTTATTTTATTTCCACTAATAGTTTCAGTTTTTTGGACAACCCTAATAGTCTATATAAGATATGGTTTCAAAAAGTGAGATTTTTGTGATTTTCCTAACATGGGTACTATTTTTTAGGCTTTTATGTTGAACCAAAGGCCTTATTTAGAACAATACAATGAATTCTAGACAAATATAAGGAAAAAGTATATGGATTTTTCAATTCCTTAATAAATTCTATTGTTAAAAGCTTATACTAGGAATTTAATTTCTATTATTATAATGAATTTTTAAAATTCTAATAAAAGACATGCTTACATGTAACAAGAATTCCTAATAAAAATTCAAATAAATTAATAATGTATACACATAATTTTTTTCATTTATTACTTTAATGATGGTTTTTCATGTATTGGCATGTTGGTGTGTCAATCTCCCCAAGTGCATGTCTTGAGGAGGGCATTTAGAATTGGGTGGGATCGGCTAGTAGTATTTAGGATATATTTTTTCATAATATTTTTGCTTACCTTCACATTCTAATCTTCTCTAAGCCTCTTTCTATCTTACCTCTTCATTTAAATTTCATTTAGTCTTTCTAACTACCCTACATTTCTAATGTATCAACTAGGTCAATAGAATCTATTTTGTGCTTATATTTCCTTTTAATATATTCCTTTGGTTTATAATATTTGTGATATCATCCTTGTCAATTGTATTTATCAGCCTAGATGGTATAGTTATGTGTTAGTTAACATATTTCTAACTGTATCAGTTTAGATGATACTGTTGGCTTAAATTTTAGGATTGGTTTTGGTAATTGGAGCCATAGATATAGGGGTCATATTATCATTAAAAAATAGAAAATTAATGAATCTACTTGCACTCTTATTTTATGCTCTTAAGTAGTAAAACAAAGAGTCATGAGTTTAGAGTCTCATTCTTTGATGTCTAGTCTTGTTAAGGGTCTTTCAAGCTCAATAGGAAGAGACGGGTCAGAGAGTTGCACTAGTATTTTGAATCTAAAACTTAGGATATATAGGTCTTTTATTTTTCATTTCAAGTCTTTATCTTACATCATCACATGGAAACTTCTACTTGAGCCATGTGGAGAAATTGACGCATTAATGAGTCTACACAAATTAAAGTATCTTTATCCCTATTCTATTTTATTTATTTATTTAGTAGATAGACTAATTTTTATTTATAGAGTGGATATATGCTATTTATCCTTTCTTATGCTCCTCCTTATACCGAATAAGCTTTTATAATTATATGGTTTCTTAGAATGTCCATTTATCAATTTAGGTTCCATAGAACCCTCATTGGTAAACCATCACATCAATTAATTTCTTAGTAGTTTATAATGTTGAAAGTGTTGCAAGTATATTAGATCTAGGTTACCCTTATTTTTCAGTTCCTTGCATGTAATATCCTTATTTTATCTTTTATACACCCATGTGTTACCATTTATTATTATCATTGTTACATATTTAAGCATATCGAGATCCCTACATTGAATCATAGGTGTAAGCCTTAGATCCATATCATTCTTTACATTGACCTGCGTTGAAGTTTGGAGGAGTTTTTTAAAAGAATCTACTTGTAAAATATTACTAAAGTCACACAGGAAAATAATACAGATATCACAGTTGACCTTATAAAACCAAACAGACAAAATAACTTTCGAATATGTTGACCGTGCTTGTTTCATTGAGAAGGAAATCAAATGAGACAAACTCCCGCAGATCTTACTAAAACTACGCGGGACGCTCTATTGAAAGGTGGATCGTCTTTCAACGCCCTTCGAACTTCGAGGTTTTGAAACTGGTCACAAATAAAATAAACAAGTCGAGAGTGGTGGTTGCAATTTTGACCGACGCTTGCAGTTGAGATTTGAATGAAAGGTTGCAAGTTATATAATCCATTTAATTGTCATTATGTTGAATATGCAGAACCAGGCTTGTACAATGATACAAGCCCGGTTCAACATATTCAAAAACACAATGACATGATCCGGAGCCAGCCTATGCCCATGCCCTGCCATGCTGAAAAATAATTCGGAAAAACACCAAAGTTGACGTTTTGAAACTCAATCCTGTTCAGAATAAAATAAACAGGTTGAGAATGGTAGTTGCAATTTGGAGCTAGACTTGCGGTTGGGATTTTAATGGAAGGTTTCTAGTTATGCACATTTCCGTGTTTTTTACATCATCATTATTATTTGTTATGCCGTCACCTGTTGGAGTTACACGTTGGTTATAAATCTGATCATATTTAAAACCCAAAAAAATCTTTAGTATTGAAAAAACAAATGTCACATAATTAAAATCTTATATCTAGGGATATAATTTCAACTTAATTATTTAACCACGCGGTGAATCACAATATTTCGTTTTATTATATTTATTTTAATTATACTAAGAGCCATTTTAAAATAGGATGAGGAAGGAGAGGCATATGGCGTCGTGTTCATGAAATAAAATTTAGGATAAATATTAAATGAATATAAATTAATTTGTCAAAATAATAATATTAGAGGGTGACATTATGATAAAAAGAACAGATGCGATATATAAGCAGAAAAAACAAAACATGCATGATAAAATTTTGAAGAGAAGGAAACACAGAAAAGGAAAAGAAGAATAAATCAGCTCACAACTCTTAATAAATGCATTGTACTTTTTATTATACATTATTCATTATATGTTTTGTCGGCCTTACAAGGTGCACTACTGACTGTGTTGCTAAACTGTCAACCTAGTAGGTGTGGCTACACTACCATGATGGCTCCACTATATCTTCCTTAAGCATTGTAATAGGTCTATAAAACTATAAGTTAAGAAAAATAGTGGCAAAAAGAACGTATATGCATCATATGTGGTAGGTTAGGGTTTGAGTTTTCCACATAGCTAAGAAGAGTGTCCCTTTTCTTATGTTAAAGTCTATTTTAGATAATGTGTTATAATTATTTTTACTATTGGAATATTTCAAGATATCATATATTACAAAAAATTATAATATATGAAGGTTACATAGTAAGGCAGTTATTTGATATTCACATCTCAAACTTCATGTTGGAGAAAAAGACTGGACTCAATTTATAAAGGGGAACAAATAACAAAGTTTGACTAAACACGAAACTCAATAACAAACACTAATATTAGGTAAAGTCAACGACACTCAAGGGAGGGGGTAGAAGATCTTCCTTTAGAGGTAGAGCCGCCCAAGTGGAAGGCTTTAAGGAAGGAGGATTTGGGGCCATCCAGTCATCTAGGGGATCTATAGTCATATCAATAACCCAACCATTAGTAGGCTACATATAGTCATATCCTTTGTCCCGAGGGAGGATACAAATGTCTTAACCAACACAATGGAATCCCTTGGCATGTTTTGAGTTAGAATAGAAAAAACACCTAATAGTTTTAGCTCAACTATCATAAATCACTTTAGAAGGAGAGGAACAAGATGCATGCTAAACAAGGGTGACTGCCAAAATTTTGGGGAAACTTTAGAACTTCCTTGCTAATGATAATGGTTTGCTAAACTAGTAATCAAACTTTTTTTCTGCTCTTTTGATGACATACAACCATAACTCAACTGGATAACTATCAAAGTCAAAAATGATTCCAAGAAATTTGAATTTCTTCTTTGCATACAATCCATTTCCAATTATAATGGAAATAAAATTCAAGCATAGACATCATACTTTGCCTCGAACATTGTGTCTTATTCCACTAAAAATTAGGTCTCGAGGCATGTGGAATAAGTATATATAATTGAAAAATCAATTTGAATAATATTTTATTATAATCTAAATAAATACTATATTTAAATAGGGAATTCAATTTTATTTATGTTTTAAGTCTACATATTCTTAAAATATTAAAATCTTATTTTTAAATATATGGTCAGGATGACTCAGCCAAGATTATATTTTTAAAATGATGAAATATGAGAATATCAAAGAGAATATAAAAAATATATCATAGATGAAGACAAGAATAAATGTTAGATGCATAAATATAGGAACAAAGAAAATATCAAAATAATAATGATAGATAAAGATTTTTAGAATGTAGGGCAGAATTGACAGCTAAAGAATTGAAATTCGAAAAGAGAAAACATACTAATAAGAAGAAGATAATTTGTGAACAAAGATCTTAAGATGAAAAATATGCATTAAGGAGAAGATTAGAAATACAAATGCGGTCAAATCAAGTGGCTGAGGTAGAAATAAAACAAATACAATAAATCTATCATGAAGCATCTCAAAGGCACTATAATCGAATCATTGTTGATGTTGACATTAATTATGAAGAAGTAAACTTAGTATTGATGGAT
>JARHVA010002951.1:1077500-1222500 GCA_037957365.1 Torreya grandis
TAGGTGATTTGAATTTATTTCCACCTTCTCAATGCCTCCTTATTACTATGGTGCATTTCCTTTAAGACTACCCTTATGGAATCAATGAAATCATTTAAGTTCTTAATATATTTTGTAGTGTCCCCTAGGTTCTTCAATTTATTTTCAAGAAGAAAAATATTTTATCTCTGTTTAAACAGAATTTCCTCACCTATACCAAGGCACACTGCCTTCCTCTTCCTCACCCTCTAAGTTATCCTACTCTTCTTATCAAACCTAGTGGAGACTATGGGCAATTCAGTTACAATTAGATTTTATCTTTCATCCTTGGTTTCCTGCATCTCTTTCACCCATTGGGGAACTATGAGAGCCTATATTTCTTCAATTAGAATTGGGCCTTGAGATAAATAAGGTGGAGGAATCATATTAAGAGATGTAATTAATGGATATACTATGGAAGTATTAATTTAAGTGGGAAATAAGAAAGGCTAGTGGATAATTCTCTTCCCTGGAGATGACTCTCTTCTTGGCAAGACATTAACTACATACCTGACCAAACTAGGGGTTCTATCCACTATCATTGTGGCTGAGGATACTAGTGAGGCCTATCCAATGGGCAATCCTATTTGTTCCGTATTTATTTTTGAAATGGGTGAGATTCAAGGATAAAAATAGACACAATTACTTGTTCTTTAAAATGGATCCTCTTCTCTTGGATCTTTATTGATTGAGGAGAAAGAATTGATGAATCCTTAAGAGGAATAAATAAAAAAATTTGAGATATAACAAAAGTTAGACTTATAAAAGTGATTTCAACATTAATATATGAAGAAATAATAGACTAAACTACCTCAATAATCTTTTATCTTTGTTGTTTAGTGAAGACTTGTTATTCTCCCAAACTTAAGGTTTTGACTTTATCAAACTCTACCTCTTCATCATTTAGGTGATTCTCTTCAATATTTCCTTTCTCTAATTATTTTATTTCCTCATAAACTTCTTATTTATCTTCATCATCGAGGTAATTAACTAATGATACTAGTTTTGTTTCTTCTTCCACAAGCAACCCTACATGAGTTTTTTCTTCATTTTCTTTCTTAGCTTATTTTGATTTTTTCCTCTTAGGAGATTCCTCAATAGTAGATAGACCAATAGATGGTATTTATACCAAAGATTTTCTCTTAATATGAGTAGGAAAATCATTTAGCTTCCTATTGTAGTTGATGATGGGGGGAGTGGAAGGTGGAATGGAAGGTGACACAGTTGAAGGAACAACAGTGGTGGGAGGCATCACATGCGATGGTGGTGAAAGAATGGTAATAGTTTTTGTGTATGTGGGATGAAACTATTTTGTAGGTGAAATGGTAGAGGTATCATAAGTAAAATGTATACTCACTAATGGATGTAAGTGATGAAGGGATAGCCATAGTAGATGTGGGAAAATCAAGAACATTTGGAATATAAGTGAAAGAAGCTTATTGATTAAACAATTTTTTTGGGAATATTGGAGTCCTATTCCTAATTTAGTTAAGGTTTTGAGTTAATTAAATTAGTACATAATATTGAAATAATTAAGATACTGATTTGTATAATTTAAATTCAATTTAAACCTTTCTAAAAATAGTAATAGATGTGGAGAAAATAAGACTTAACTAGAAATAGACTGAGATGGCTGAGACATGGTCTAAAATTTATTGTGCAAGATAGGGATAATGTCATAAATCAGGATATATCTTTCATTTTTGAAAGGACAAGATCAAAAAAATAGGAAACCCTAGGGTCTGATGCTATAGTCTTATTAAGTTGTTGTCTAGGAGACTTGATATTTATGGATTTTATCTACTGTCTCTATGTGATCTTGCCTATGAAAATTTGGATGTTGGACATCTATGAAACTCCCTTTAGAGTTGATTCAATATTAAAACCCTAGAATATATGATGATTTGACAAAATTTGAGAAATATGGGGGGTTAGTGTGTGTAAGATGCACTAAAGATGTATCCTCACTCCTTGTGTGGGGACATTGCCTACATACCAATACTTTGAAGAGGGATCAAGCCATATGGAGTTATCCCACTTGATACGATTTTTCCAATTGTGTATAAAGATGAAAAATACTAAATTTGGGTGTGTTTGAGGTGTCTAGGGACTAGTGTAAGGATTTGAATAATCTTATGGATATATTAGATGGTTGTGTGTAGAGAATAGGGAAATATGACTAAGTAGTCTTGCTTGCTTTGTGATATTTGCTAACCCCTTCTAAATGAACTTTGAATGGGATTTTATAGGGATCTATTGGTCATGGGTCAAATTTATTTGTGTTAGGATGACAATAAAGAGGATAAGAACCATAAATAAATAACTATTGGTAGAAAAAATACACTTATATAGAATCACTAGAAATGAACACCCTAGGGTTCAATGCTATAGTCCAAGTTGGGCACTATTGTCATAAAGGAATGAGACCCAAGGGGATGTAATCACTTTTTAAAAGTCTACAAATGACTAAGAATCAGTGAAAGAATACCTATGAGGTTCATAAGAGTAAGTAAGAGGGACCTATGGGTTCAGTGTCACAATCCACACTCAAGTTACCAATTTTCACATTTGATATGACTACATACTCCCCTCCATTATTTTAGTGATGAAACAAAGTGAAATACTAAGATAAAGTAAAAATAGAAAGTGTACCTAAACTTACATGCAAGGGTGAAGCTCATGAAGTTGTGTAATGTTGGATGTGTGTAGAGAGAGCATGTTTATGAAGTGATAAATTTTTAAGAGAAAACAAAGAGTAGATCAGTTATTACTAGATACATTATATCTAAAATAAGAATGTACAAAACTAGGTAAGAGAGAGAGGAAGAGAAAGGAATGAATACACCTCATCAAGTATGTGAACTAATACAAAACCTTTTATGATGCTGAGTGATGTTGATTGTGTGTTGGATTATGCTGAATAATACTAGATATGTGTTATACCAAAAGTAAAATCATGAATGGAGCTGAGTGATGAATATCTTGAGAGTGGCTGAAGAATGAAAGGGCTATCCCTTTAGCTCCATCATTTCCCATTAAGTGAAGCTATGTGATCATGCATGTGTTAATTGATATTTGGACTATGTGTCCAATCCCTCTGAGTAGGTGGCTTAAGAATACAAAGGATAGCTAGTTCTTTGGCTCCATCATTTCCTCATGAAGTGAAGCTATAAATTGATACTAGTATGAATATATGTCAAATGAGATGGCTCCTGAAGCCCATGAATTCTTTGTAAACTAACAATGTGGTATGGATAGTTTAATGCGTGCTAGAAACTAGGCCAATCTTTGCAACTTAGAAAAGGTAGAGATTAGGCTTATATCAAAGCCACTCCAAAATTGGGAAATAGGCTTATGTGGAAGCCACTTAGAAATGTGGAAGTTAGGCATGTATAAAATCCACTTTGAAATGATGCCAACCACCTATAGATGGAATAAGGAATGCAACTACTAAGAATGAATAGGTAATATAATGAACTTGGAAAGAAGATAAGTCAAATGTGCCACGTACATTATCCCCAATCACTAGTGTATAAAATATGGATTTTTATTTGGAAGTTATACCAACTACCTAATCTAAAACTATAAGTGAGAAACATCATGCCATGCATGATGCCCCATATATCTATATTCTCTAAGAAAAACTATACTAAAATTATTGAATCTAAACTGGTATGTATGTACAAAACTATAGTTGAGCTTACCTTTCTATCTATTTCTAGAAAATCTAGTTTTTTTGTTGTTTGGATAGGAGCACCAAGATTGGACACCCTATTATTTGGTGTTATTGTCCAATCTTGGTGCTATTGTCTTAAACTAATTTTGATGACTTTTTTGTAATCATCATTATCTACCTAGTCTGTTGTGCCTGGTTTGAAGTCTGGTTGTTATTTTGTGTGTTCTGAATGCTAATGTTTTTTACCAATAGGAGCTTTGATCTCTGTGACAAAACCCCTAATTGTTTCCCCCTCTTTTGAGGGTAGGAATTAATACCTTAAAATTATTATCCTTAGAAAAAAATATCCCTACAAGTGTGTTATGCTATGAAAATACATGATATATCAATGATAATTGACAAGATATTTCAAGATGTACCATGGTTTGTATTGGAGATTAGTAGATCAAATAGGGGTGTGCCTAGATAAATATAATAATGTAATATATTATGAAATGTAGTGAATTAGAACTAGAAATGTTAGCTGTTATTTACTATTTATCAAGGAGGGATGGACCATGATGTCTATCATGGCATCCAAGAAATCAAGTTAATGCATAATGTGGATCATGGCATTGTAGATAGTGAAAAAAAAACAAGAAAATAGCACACAAGGCAAGAAGCATACACTAGTGGATAAGGGGCCAAGCAATTAAAGGACATGGGCATATGTCACTCAATATAGAAAACAAGGATACAAATCATGTTCAAATGCCACATACATAAACAGAATGTAAGTCTAACATGGTAGTATAAATGTAAAGCATGGAGGATGCATACAATTGAAATGTTTTTGAATTATTTGAATGTTTTTGTATTTTGAAATGTTATATTATTTTTGTTATTTTGACATTTTTTAATGTTTTTGGTCTTTTTACATATTTTAATGTTTTTTTTTTTGATATTATGAGCTATGTACAATCAATCATAAGGAGACTATGTACAAGAAAAGCTAAGAAACTATGTACAAGTAAGTAAAAATAAACTATGTACAAGTAAGACGAAGAAAAAGTGATACTAACTGATGAGTCTCATGGGAGACTCCCTATCATGTTGTCATGTATCAAGGAGAGATATCGTGCATGATCATAAAGCATGATGGAAGGGTTGAGACAATGGCTCTGAAAGTTATATATACCGTGAATACTCTAAAATATCTAAAGTAGTAACTAACTGTGGGGTCCCCCTATGACTCTAAAAATTGGATAAAACTGTAGGGATTTTAGGGACCCATTTCATTGCAGGATAAACTATCTAGACATGTGCTTTATGTGTAGAGGTATGAAACCTCAATGAGATTTCATTGCGTGTGAACATTGTGGCTGAAAGTTGTCTAGAATTCTAAAATTGTGGATACTCTAAAAGAAACCTCTATGAAAGTTTATGAACTCTCTATGATGGTTATGGAGGACTTGACTGTGTCTAAATCTATACTAGGGGAAGAACTAAAAATGGTGGACAAGATAAAACTAGTGACTATAAAATAGTAGATAGCTTTGAAGTGGGGAGTGGTAGCTTATCTAGAACTCCACTAACTGTAACAAACTGATTAGAATGAATGAATTTCATGCATCTATGAAATATAGAATATATTGCTCAAAGTTTTTGAATCGATGGTTGACCAAACAACATATAAAAAAATCTTGTACTAGGAATAATAGTAAATGGTGTGGTCACATTTGTTAGACCAACCTATAGAGGAAGTACAATATCACCCAATAAACTCTATATGTGCCCACTAAATCTATTGATAACTATGCCCATTGGTGTAATATCTTACTCTGAATATCCCAAATATTGTAGTGATGTCATAGTGCACATTTTCACACTGGATCTATTATCTATGAGAACACTATGAATAGGATTATTATGAATGTAAGATCTGATAAAGAGTGCATAATAATTCAAATAATCCTCAACCATTTACTATTTTAAGGAGATCAAAGGTCTAGCTAGAACTATAGAATTATACACAATGATCATGTTGCTCAAAGGATGTAACTCAACTGAAGGTGCCTGGTATGTATTTGGTGGAATATGTGCATGATATAAATGGTGAACACTTGATGTATTCCTTGTCTCTTGTTTAGAATGTTGTGGGAAAGGATCTAAAAATATTTTCAAAGATTTATCTTATGTTTGCTTTACCTGAGAAGGCTCAATTGAAGTGCCAAGATCAATAACATTTCCATCTATCAAGTCCTATATCTTGTGTTTTGAAACTAATTCATCTATTTTTTGTGTGTCTTGGTGCCTTGTGAAAGTTCTAATATGCATTCTAATCATATCCTCATGGAAGAGGCTTTGTTGGATCAACTTCCAAAATAGGATGGAGATTTATGATATTATATTCCATAATCCACTATAATACATCAAGTGTTCATCATTTGTATCAATATCCTACTGCTAAATTGAAGATTCTCCTATTGGTGGTTCGTTAATATCTAGATTATTAAGGGGATGAGACCTAGGTTTCTTCTTCTAATAAATTTTAACCTTTTGAGCTATAGGGGAGTCTTCTTGAGTTGGCACATATTAAAACTCCATACTTGTAGGTTATTTTATGGGTGTAGTAAATGGGTGGTCTGGGCCCTCTAAATCTAAGGATTTAAATCAAATTAGATTTCTTTGATATTTTAAAATTTAACTCTAGTTGTAACATGATCCTTCTTTATGGATTTCAATGCTTAGGGTGTTTTTTGAGTTGGCTCTCCTTGTTCTACTGATTGTTATGGAGGCCTACTAATCCAAAAATTAGAAGCATCCCATCTATCTCGGGGTGAGATCCTAAGGCATGCATCTGCAATTGAGATATAGGACTCTCTTTGAATTATTTTTAGATGCTCTTCCCTAAATTTTATCATTTGTGCCCTTTCTAAGACTCAAACATCATCCTTAGCATTTAAAAATAGAAAGTCATGATCATAGGGTTCACGTTCATATGGAATGCCTAAGCTCTTGATATGATTTTAAATTCTACCATGAGGATCCTAATCCCTATGAGGCAAGGTGGGAAATGAATAGTACACCTTTATTTTACCCTCTTCTCTAAAGTGCCTCTAAATTGTGTAGCATATTTAACCTATCATTAGGTGAGAGACATTAAATGTTCTCTTCTTATATTTCATTAAATCCTCATCTACACTCTACCATAGTTGAAATTTTATTTATTGTTTCAATAACTTATCTAGAATCTAATTATGAAGGCATAAGGGGTTGTCCTTGTTACCAGTGACCATAATAACTGTGTAGTCTGAATATAACCAATAGTCACCCTATGGTGCCAATGAGTTTGAAATTTATTTTGATACCCTGGGCAATGGGGATTCATGAATATCCTGCCATAACTATAGGTACACAATATCTATAATCTAAGTGATTTTCTTTACAAATACGTATATATGCATCAATGAATAATAATCATAAATATGATTTTTTATACAGTCTAGAATTGTGTCCCATAGTGACCCATAGTACATGTATAATATTCCCATTACAACATCCAAGATGTATGACATCATATAAAATTGGCCACCAGTAGGTTGTCTATCCTTGTGTAGAACTTGTTCCCACATCTTGATGTTAGTTATCTCCCTCAAGGAAAAGGTGAAGTCTAAGGTCATCATAATGTCTAAAATATAAACCCATTCCAAGTGAAGAAAATTGATGCTTAGGAAACCATAAAGCGTATTTAGGATGGCCATCCCAATGCAAACCCCCATCTTGAACTTGGTGATAGGTAAAAGGTCCTTATCCTTTGGGATGATAATCTCCCAAAGGATAGGCCACTTTTTTAGTGTTTTATTGACTAAATTGTTATCTTTCAATCCTACCATCCTGTGTAAATCATAAGTGGCATCTACATTGGCAAAGATAAATACATTTTAAATTCATCTCTTGTGATGAAAGACATAATGGTCTTGCTTTTTAAATGGTGCACGTAGGTGTCACCTATCACTTTGCTAGTGAATAAGAGGTCCTATTGTAGGTATATGCATAGAATCACTTTAGGGTTAGCCTCTATGAAGTGTATCCCTTGTCACTTGAGAGGGATTAGATTTGTAACCAATTGATTTCATGTTAGTGTTATGTTCTCATCCTAATTATGGGAATCAACTATGTCAATGACATCTCACATAGCTAAATAATTAGTGTATTGATATTTGAAAATGGTAGAGTAAAAAATAGAATCAATGTACTCAGTGGAATCCTTGACTGCGAACTAGGATGGTGGAAAAAATACTATGAATGTTTTGGATGAAAAGGCAATTGTCAATTGGTGGGAACATCATCATTTGAAATAATTTGATATAACTTCAGCATTGATTTCTAGTTCATGTGACATTAATGTCCAATTCCTATAACTTCATTTTGTTTATTTAGTATGAACTTTGCTACCTAATTTGATAGGCATGCCATGTAGGCACTATTGATGTTTAGTAGGATTATCACATCATTTTCCTATGCCAAGTGTCATTTATTCACTTATTTTGATTTAGTTTATTGAGTAATGAATTTTTTGGTAGTTGGAAGTTGGTACTTAGGGTATAACACTATTATGAAGCATCCTAAACAAAATTTATGATTTTTTTTTGAAAACCAAAATGCGTAGCTTTGGGTCCTATACCCTAAATTTCTAAATACACTGATCCAAATAAATAATCCAATGGAAATGTTGAAGAACTAAATTATTTCAGGATATGTAGAGATTAGTGTGTCAAATACCAAAATGCATAAGAGAGATTCATTGAGTAAAATTTCCTAAAAATCACCAAGGGAGTGCCATCTAGTGGGTCCCTAGATTGTAGGAGCATTGAACACTTAAAAATTCTCCTACCTTTTAGTAGATTCATGGATAACTTGAAGGTATCTCTTAGGAGATATACCTTGATTCTAATATTGCACATTTTTTAAAGGTATCTCCTAGGAGATACCTTAAAGGTACACTTGAAGGTATTACAAATCCCTTCAAGGTATCACCTATTAGTGCATTCAAGGTGAAGGAAAATTAATTTCGTATGCACATTAAAGGTATATCCTAAGAGATAACTTCAACATCCCCTAGAATGTATGACAACACCCTTCAAGGTATAATCTACAATCCCATATTAAGGAAGGGGTGCTAAGTGTCATACTTTCAAGGATATGAGATAATAAAGTATGGGGTGAAAAACCTTTTAAATTTATAGAAGAATGTTTGAAATCCCCATAATAACTTCATGGGTAACTTGAAGGTATCTAATAATAGATAACTTGAAGGTACCCTTGAAGATATTACAAAGCCCTTTAAGGTGAAATAAAATCCCACTTGTATGCATGTTGAAGGTAACTACTGGGAGATACATCCAACATCCAATTAAATGTATGACCATTGAAAAATCCCTTCAATTTATCTACAAGGATATACCTTGAATGGAATTGAAATACCCTTGTAATACCTTCATGGTTAAATTTAAGGTATCTCTTAGGAGATAATTGAATGAAAAATTCACTTTTGTGCATGTTTGAAAGGTATCTCTTAGGAGATACCTTGAAGGTACACATTGATGATGATTCTAAGACAAAAATAAACTTTTGGTTAGGTATAAGAGTTTTATTCCATTTCAATCCTCTCTTGAAATAAATATTTTCCACCCACTCCTACAAAGAATGGGTTAGGGCACTTCTCCAATGTTTATTTTACCTACTCTAGGTACATTGAACCTCACTCAATGGCTCATTCAGACCATTTCATACAAGGGGACTTTATTGGTTTAAATTAAAGGTACTTCAATAGTTCCTATGCCATGGTATTGGGAAAAAAATTGATTAAACATCCTTTGATAGAAGATAATTGCACTTGGCTTAAGGTCGACACCAAATTCTCTAAAATTATGATACAAGAATAGTTGTAATGTTTTCTATTTTTGGTTGTTTGTCTTTTTGGGTCTTGGTGATGGATATGACTATTTTTATAAACCTATACAAGTTAGTAGACATTGTAATAGAGTTAGCCTTTTAGATCTTATTTTTGAATATTACATATTTATTAAATGAAATGGCCTGAAAATTCCCATAGTTTGCAACATGTGTGAGAATTTGTTATTGATTGATATGCATCATACTTCGGGATGTTTACATCATATCATTGGTTTTGATGAGTTTTTATGTCTTATCCCATACATAGAGGTTATCTTATCTTTTTAAAATAATTATGAAGCTTTAGATTTATGATCATCCACATTTTCCCAATGTTTTAACACCTCACTTTGGATCCTTTAATTTGAATATTTAAATCATACTTCCCCCTCTTTTTTCTACTTCAAAATAAAAGTTTGTAGATTAATTTTCCTATTAGTTTATATTGACAGGTGTTTTTTTTTACTTATAATTCTTGACAGACTTAATACATGCATTTAAAAGTATCCTCCACTTTCCTCTAATTAGTCCTACTTTGGCTATGACATTCCGTCAAGGGAATTATCATAATTTCAATGGGATGTTGAAGGTATTTCCTAGGTGATACCTTCAACATGCTTATCAATGAAAATGATATCTCAACGATGATTATTTTTAAAAATTACATCTCATTCAGTAATTTAAAACCCTAAGTAAGTATGGTTTTATACTTTTAGGATATGTTTAGTAAGTACCTGATATGTTATAAATGCACAATCAACTATTATGCAATCCCCTTTGAATAAGTTTTACATTTCTATATATATAATTTTATTTTCGGTTTGGTCATTGTTTTTTATCTTATGTTTGAGTTAGTATGTATATTATGAATATTGAGTATGTATTTTATATTATATATTAGAATTCACATTTCTTGATATACAAATAATCAATAGTTAATCATAAATAATTTCTTAAGTGATACAATATGCAACTTATATTTTAAAAAGTATAAATAATTAAATAATTTTAATGGATTTGCAAAATGTCTTTAGGTGATAAATAAATTCTCATACTTAAAAGGTAGAAGAAGGCCTCAATCAAAGAAAATTTGGATATAGTATCATTTACACTACTAAAACTAAAATTAAATCCACATCACCATCTTCCATTTTATGGTGGTGAAAAAATTCCTCTTGTTGATTAGTATTTTGAGTTTTTTAGTTTGACAAATAAGCAAAAAAATATTTATTTTTTTAACATTATTTATATAAAATATTCTTCTTAGATTGGAATAATCATTGCCTATGATAAGTATGAAATTGTATATGTCATCAATTCCAAGTAGAAATATGGAATGGAGAAGAGGGATTTATTTATCATGCTACAACAAATTTCAATAAATTTACACCCAATAAAATGGAATTGATAAAAATTAATGTTTCTCCTTTTTGTGAAACTTTTGGGTTTCATTTTAATAGCTATGACAACCTTGAAATGTTTGAATTGATATATAGAAATAATTTGGTCCTTAAAATACAAAATGTGTTGAAAGAAAAATATGAGAAAGGGGAACCAACTTCTTCTAATTTACACCATGTAAATATGCTTTTAAGATACTCTGTAATCATGACATAAAGCACATTAAAGAAAACAAGACAAACAAGGGAAACATATTTTTATGTAGATTTGTAAAAGACTATATAATTACTAAAACTAGTGGAGAAATATAAGATCAAATAGAAGGTTGATACACATTTGTTGGTACAAATTTTTGATCAGACATAATGAATTCTCTACATGGTATGTTTCCTCTAGAAATTATGCATTGAAAATTCTTTTAGATCTCTATGAATTAGGGGATTCTAATATTAAAATAAGAAATATGAATGAAAGAGGGGTGCATGCTATAGTTAACTCATTTGTAAAACATAACAAGGTTCCAATGAAGAATGTTCCTTTAATTACTTATGATACAAATAACCCTTGATGTATTATTTTATAAAAAGAAGTCTTTGAAGATATGATGGAGAAAAAATATTCAAGGTTCAAAATTATAGATGACCAACACACAATTACAGAACAATAGAGAATTCATTTAGATGAGGGACACAATTCAAAATCATTGATAAAAAAAACATTTCTATTAAAAGGGAAAGATTTATGAAAATAGTTACTCCATTCCATATTATTCACAAAATATGTAACCGATATAATGAAACAAATGAATCAATATATAAGGCTTCCTTTTTATAAAGTGTTTGATCTACATGTGATCTTATCCATATGAGAGGTTGGAATAATATTGAAACATGAGAAAAAGATAGAAGAAATACATGAACAATCTAGACACTTGTTCACATAAATGAACTACTCAACACAACTACAAGAGAGAAAATGCTTTTTTGTTATGGAACAACCTATTTGGGATTATTTTGACAAGGCATTTGATTTTGTTGAAAGTGTTAGTTTACAAGGTTTAGATAAACAAGATTTAAATATGATTGGTAAAACAATACTAAAAACTATTCAAGGGATTTAAAACAAAAAAAAAGTAGGACTAGTAGATTTATTGGAAAAAGGGTCTATTTTCTTCTTGAAAAACCTTGGGTAGAACAACATGGACACTTGGTGCAAAAAAGTGAAGATGTAAAGTAATATATTATTAAAAATTATAGATTATTTCACCAATCATGATCTGACACCTCCATCATAAAAAAACAATCACACTGTGTTATTTAATCTTCATGGAAAGGTTTGAAGATTTGTGTGTATATAATGAAAGTATTTCAAAAAATAAAAAAGATGGAAAGCATTATCTCTAGATTCAATAATCATATTGCTAAAATATATAGATAGTGATGGATGTCAGCTTCCCTAGACAAACACATAAATGTTTAGATACCATTATAACCCCCCATGTCTTTAGCCATCCATTTTAGAAGATTTCATTATAATGTTCATTGTTGGTGTGAATGTTGATTTGATAATTATTGATCTTTTGAATATCATTGAAGATTTTAAGGAAGAATATATTCACCTATTTATTTAAGCATTGATTGATAAAGTTATTGTTGTGGATTCAAATTTATTCATCACTCAAAAATTTTACCATTGAACTATTTTGGAAAGCTTTGTGTTGGTCCATTCCATTATATGCATATTACAAGTGTTATACTTTGGGGTCTAGATAGTGATGGATTTAATTGGACTCATATTACATGTATCAAAATTTTCAAGATTTTAATAATTTTTAGCTTGATTATTTCATCCTACATTCATAACAAAGTAAATTAGAGGAAGGTGTTAACATCAGTAAAGATGTACCCAACATTTCAATTGATTGAATCAGACAAAATAGTAAGGCCATTCAAAAATGAATTAGGTAACGTCTTTTGGGAGAGACTTATCTCTAATTTCAATAATTCAAATACATGTGATATGCTAGGGGTATATACAAGAGTTGGATTGGTGCATGATTGTATGAAAATGCAAAGAAATTATGTTGCAGTATAGAAATTGAAAAATAAATAACTTTTAATGTTGAATTTCAAAAATATTTGACAGATTCATAGAAACTAATACCAGAATGACATCTTTGATCACTGTCAAGTGAATAAAAGTTTTAATTTATTTTATAATCATGATTTATTTTTTAAGTAAAACATCTGAACAATATGTTGGTGTGTATAATCTATTTTTCAGACCTAAAATCTTAGCAATCTTTTAGTGTGTAGTAAATATGGCATTGAATGAAAGTGAATAAATGATAATAATGGAAAATCAAATCAATAAGCATGACAAATTGCAAGTTTAGGAAGGTAAAATAAGATCATGTATATTTTTTACAATTATAGTTTTTTTTAAAAAATTTTATCAATTATTTATAATACTGAAAAAATATTTTTTCATCTATTTATGTGTCAAATAAAATTGTTGACAACACAAGGTTACAACTTTGTGTCTCAAACAAAACAACCCAAGACACAACTCTATAGCTTGAAGCCTCCACGAAAATAACAAAAGATAAAAATATACAACAAAAAACTTTTTTAAATACAAATATCAAATCAAATGATGATGATAATTTTTAGTTACTACATTACGTAATACCTTGTAGGTTATAAACAACAAAAGGTTCAACGAAAGAGTGCAAGTGGACAAACTACAAAATGATAAAAAAAAAGGTGAAAACCCCCTTTCATTTAATGTGTAATTACACAATTTTATATACTATAATATGTAAATTATCTTCATTTATTCACACACATTACAATTGATTTTTTTTTATTGACAAGAGAGAGTAGAAGATAGTAAAATATAGTGCATCATCTTGGGATTTCAAAGTGTGCATTCATTTTATTATTATGTCAACTTGAATGTGGTTGCATTTATCCATTTAATTATTGTTTAAATGTTAAATTCACCCTGTTTAAAATAATTAAATATGTGATATATTATGTCTTGAAGATAATAAATTATCTTTAGAGTATACATTATCTTTATTTCAAAGCCTCTTTGATAAAAAATGGAATATATAAATATATGTATATGGATATATATAACATAATATATGTATGAATATTTTAAATGGTATAAATAGATCGCAAAAGTAATCAATTTTGTTTTAATTTCATAATATGATGAGTTACATCTATTTTAACAACAATATAATAAGTGTCCATTATGGTCAAGTTATATGGATTCATTATAAACATGTATATGCATATGTATATTACAAAACTAGAAATAATAATTGTATATCTATGTATAATGAGTATAGTTACATGTGCCTAAGCATGTATACATTATTTTATAGGTTTATATGAATATTTATAAGATTTATGAAAATGAAAATAAAAAATGCATCAAATGAAATGCAATATGTTTATATGTTATAATATAAAATGCAAATCAAAACTACATCAATGATCAAACTAACATGTAAAACATTTTATTGGAAAATTTGTATGTTATATTTATTGTAACATAATATTGTTAATAAATTATTTCTTTCTTGTTTAGAAAATAAAATATGTTTCAAAGGAGGAAATAAAACTAACTTATAAAAAATTATTGATTTTGAGGTTGGATGACTTGTTATTTTTTGTGCACAAAAAAAAAGATATGAAAATGAATGTTACAAGAAGAAAATAAAATTATATAATACTAAATATGTCATACTATATTTTATATCATTTCAAATAAATTTTTAAGGTGTCACTACATTATTTTACTTATGTTGCCCTTTTTTCAATGACATAGGACAATCATTTGAGGCTACTCCTTCAAGCCATGGATTACACAAGTTCAAATTTCATGTTTATTTGTGGGAAGAATATTCTATACCTTTAATATAAATATATATAAATTAGATGAAGTTATTTTAAATGGAAATTTGGAGATGATTTTTCAATTGCAACAAATGTTTATTGATTGAAATTCTCAAAAATGTGTTATACAACAAAAATTGCAAATGAGTTATGTTACATCAATCAGATATACTAGAAATGGAAATAAGAAAGACAAAAAGGATTGGAGAATCAAAATTATGTATATCATGACATTATTGGGATAAACCAAAAAATCCATGTCGTCAACTATGAAACATTATTTAGAAGGATGTAACTTCACCATCTAATTTTCTCAAGTGTATTTATTGATTGTAAACTATAATTTTTGTAACATTATCATCAATTTTAGAAAAATAAAATTTAAATTATTTCAAATGCAAAAGAAATTTTTCAAATTTATGGATTTTAATTTAGTAATACTTTGGTCTCACTTCATTCAATTTAATTTATAGTTGGAGACACTTTGAAAGTATTAAATCAGGTCAAAGTTTGACAACTAATCCCCTTGAAAGTGGATACTCCATTAGTTTAAATTGAAATTATCCAACTTGATCCAATAGTATATTGACCCCTGATCATAAAGATCTTCCCAATGAACATCAAACAATTCTCAAGTCTCTTTCTCATTAAATTTGTTTGTTGATGCCCCATTAATGGGTCAATGGTATATAGTGGTATATCTCATCCTCATGCTAGGTCTCCTAAGACTCCTCCCCTACTGGTTTCTTTAAATTAAATTTTGATGGAGAAGCAAGGGGTAATCTAGTAGCCTCAGGAGTGGGATGAATTATTTGGGATTTCTCTAGTTCTCTGAATCATGTCACTGAAGCTAACCTCCCAAATAGAACCAATAATGAAGCTAAAGTGCAAGAAACTATCCTAGGCATATAAATTATAAGACAATGTGGAATTGAATACTTGATAATTGAAGGAGATTAAAATCTCATAGTGGAGGCAATTAGTAATTAGCATGCTAAGGCTTGGTGACTCAACAACATCCTCCACTTGATTTGGCCTCTCCTGGAAGAAATAGAATCTTGGTTAGTGTCACATTAATTTAGGTAAGCTAATAAACAAGCATGTTTCCTTTCAAATTAATGGGTGGACCAAGTGATCAATGTAATGATGGATAATTTATATGATGAGTGATTGGGACTTGATTTGGTGGACTTGTGGTGTCATCAATGATTGATGGAACCTTATAATTTTTTTTTAGGCTTGTTGCATTCAATTTTGAGGACACTTGAGATTCAACATGTTTAAATGGATTTCACTTCATGGTTGCACATTAATTCCTCAAGTGGGAAGTGTTTTATAATGATAGGTGATAACTCACTTAAAGTGATTAACTACTATCATTTTTCTCTCCTTATCACATTCATTCTTAATTTTTTCCCTTGATTGGCTTACCTCTATTATGAAGATGTATTATATTATGTCAATCTTGGTCACTAATGCCCCTTTTTTTAACTCCATATAGAGCATCATGAAATGTATTTTTGAGATAGTGTCTTAGATCATAGACTCCATATGATATTTTGGTTTCTAAAAGTGGAGGGTTTGGAGGCAATCTAGACTATTATTGGTGAGGATTACCTTCATGTTGTCTGGCATAACAAAACTAATGTTGATGTGGCATCCTAGTTTACTAATACCCTAATTTGAGTGGTATAAAATAGGGAAGAAGCTTGTAGAGTGGTATAGGCCTTAGTATGGAAGGAATTTTGGGCTAGCCTCACTCGCTGACTAACTAGCTTTGAGGTGGTAACTAGGCATGATCTACCCTTTTCTAGTTTACACTATCATAGTTTATTTCCTATAAGTGTCTTTTAGGAGCTAGAAGCTCATTATATTCAACTTCATGATCATTACATGGATATGGTGGAGGGCATGCATGCTTCTATCCCTTCAGTGCATTCATATCTAGAACCATTATTATCTCTACTCCCCTTCATCAACAAATTTGACTCAAATGCCCTTGTATTAGTATCCCATTATTTGGTCAAATTTTATTCAAGCAGGGGTGTGGTAGATGCTTTGGATGTAGAAAATGTTAAGGCACAAGGTGGTGGTCACTATAAGGTTGCATTGTATAAGTACTTGGTAAATGTAATGGCTTAGTTACTACAAATCATGGACATGCATGCAAAATAACATGATCCAAATTCATCCCTGATATGTAATGTTTTGCTATATTTCTCTTTGTGATGTATGCTACTTGTTTCTATTTTGTCTCTTAAGTTATCCCTCAGTTTTTGTTTATCACCATTTTAGCACTTGATTTTTGTATGTTAGTGTTATAATGATGATAATTAACATCATAATATCATATATTTATAGTCCAATTTATTCAAAATGATATGTGCATGAATGGTTTGAAATAATTTAATTTATTTGGCATATAGAAAAAATATTTTTGGAGAAAAAATTTACCACTCCACTTTAGTGTGTATAAGTCTAATTTATTTGGAATAGTAAAAATATTTAGAATACTTAAAATTATTCAAAATTATCTCTATAAAAATCATTTTTAACAGTCCAATTTATTTGGAATATATAATAAGTCTAAAATATTTGAAATAGTCCAAAATAGTCTATATATAATTTTGAGGAAATTAGATGCCATTTGTAGAATTATTTCCTCTAATGTCATGAGTTACTAAAAACTAAAATTGAAGATGTTCAGGAAGTTTAGAACAACCTGAACTTGATATTGGCATTTTTACAACCAAATAAGATCTATCTCAGCACATTTGGGTTCTTTGTTATCATATTGAAATTGAATGGTTACAACAAAAAAAAAAGAAACATTTTACTATTTTCTCAATAAGTATATTGTATTGATAATCTTGAAAATCTACATGATGCAAGGCATTCAAGGTTTAAAGCACAAAAAGCACTTTTTAGGTCTATAGCCTAAAATTGGTAATGTTTGTCTCTAATATTGAGGTGCTGGAGAAACCATGCATTTCATTGAATTTATTTTTGTGGGAAGTCTAAAATTTACACAATAATGATATGTTATCCACCTTATCCTTGGTTAAGTTAACCCTTCCCAATTGAGTTGTATTAGGGTAATTCAAAAGGAGACAAGTTATAGAAACTATGCTCTTAGAATTAATTAAGAACTATTCAGTATCAGTTAATTGACTTACATGAGTAGGTCATCATACGATACTTAGAATGTTATGTTATTAGGATGACCAAGGGATAAAATTGATCATGGAGGGACAATTAGTGTGTGGACCACTGATTTCAATGGTAAATCAGATAATCTTGAGAAATCTACTAGTAAACAGAGCATCTCGAGTCATAAAAAATGTGAAACAAGAATGATTGTTGATAAGCATTAGTGGTCCTATGGGTAAGGACTATTATGATTTTGTTCAGTAAAGTAAATTAAAAATAGTTCATTGAAATCTGAATGAGTTGTGTTAAATTATGGTTTTTTTTAACAATCATGAAAATTTTTGAAAACTTTTGGAGCTTGAGGATTTAGGTGTTATCAATGATTGGTAGGAGAATAAATTGGAAAGATATTTAGAAAGTTATGCTAAGACCTATTATGTTGTCATTGATTTTATGACAACATGGAATAAATTATTAGAAGTTAAATAGGTTATCATTGACTACCCTTACATTAATTAAAATTTGTTGTAATTAACTGTCAGTTCTAGAAATCCCTCCAAAATGAGTGTTGTTGTTGCTAATGCTAGTAGTAGTGCTACAGTCAAAAGAATGGTTGTGGCATGTTGCATATAATGAAAAAAATATACTAGCATAATTTTTATTTTTCAATAAATTTGGCTACAACATAGTGTGGCTATTGGATGGTTCTACTTTTAGAAGAGTAAAAATGTGATTACCTTCAACATTGAATAATATTCTACTAGTATGATTTAAATGTGTTAATCTAATTTTGTGATGAAAAGATCAAGTGAAATTTTTTTGAGTTGATATAAAGCTCTTGTGATGAGTGGCAAGAAGTTGATAAAAATATATTGACATGTTATTTTTCTTGTGGTTGGATAAGTTTATTTTAAGGCTAATCAAACCTTTGGGTGGCGTGAAGGTAAGCCTTGGTGACTCAAAAATTGGCTGCTATGGTAAGTAGTTGTTTTTACATATAGAAAAATATGTTGTTTTGGTTGGATGATTACAACCATAATGTAATCTACATTTATAATAAGTGATTGTGAGTCACTATTTGGCCTTGAGTATTGGATTTTTATATAGTAATAACAAGGTTGAACTTACTAAAGCATAGGCACATGTTGGTTGTAAGTGCAAATGTGTTGCATGTAAGGTATTGTTTTTATTTACCTAAAAGCAATATTATATAATGAATATTCTATTTTCTTATTAAGAATGAATGAAATGTATGATAATGTCTTAGAAAGAGTGATGCAAATCACTGATAAGGTGGTTTAATAATTCTAGGTTCCCACTTATCTCCCTGAAGGACTGATAAAAGTTGGGTGAACACCCTCCATTAGTAGATAAAAGGATGGTAGGATTGGGATTCATGGACCATCATGTGAGATCACAATTTATGGAGAAAATGTTTTAAGATTTAGGGTTGCATGTGACTCCTAAAATGGATTCTCTAATGTTTAGTGTGGTTGGTGAAAGATGCTACTCTAACCCATGAATGATGAATATTGAGAAAGAAGTAACTGTAATGGTGTGGGTTATTTTATTTTGATGACATTCTATGGCGAATGTCATTAAGGTTATGCACAAGAAATAACACTTTTTTTATAATATTCCACTTTGAACTTGTAAATTTGGTTACAAATCTGATTGGATTGAATTGTTGACCTTAAGTTGTAGGAGTGATTGATAATATATCCTTGAAAAAAACAGAAATTAATGACACTAAATTTGGTTTACATTTAAATTGGTATCCTAAATTAATTAAAATAAATATAAATCTATTGAACATTAATATCTTTTTATGAACTAATGATTGTAATCCATGCTTGAAAGTGCTGATAACACTTTTATTGATAAGCATGTCAAGGTAAGTTTAAGATATTTCCATTGGAGCACTAAATTACGAGAATGTTTTTAGTTTCATACCCATGTGGGTAGTTGGAAATATTTATTTTCAGAAGTGTTGTGTTGCAAATAAAAACTCTTGCCATGAAACTGTATTGTTAAATGAATGTAGATTTCACTGGTAAATCTATATGTAATTGGTTTTGACTAATTTTTTTGAAATAGTGGCCTTGTAAGGTAGGAAGTTAGAAAAATTGCATCCAAATTGGGATACTTGTGAAGTATTATGATGAAAAATGATGCATACCACACCCCATTTTTCTCATCATGGTGTCATAAATGACACGTGACTTAGGAAAGACATTACTTTTGGCCTAAATTTAAAGAAAGAGGTGGTTGTCATATTGGTCATAATTGAAATGATATCAAGGTGAGGCTACGAATTACAAATTTTGAAATTTGAAATTGTTATGAAATTATGCTACTAGTAACTAGAACATATACCAAGTATTGTTGTTCCTTGGTTATTTGATAAGTCACTAGGACAACTCCTTGGTAAGGAGGGGGGATGTCATGACATGACCTTATAAGATATTCTAGATGCTTATTTATATAATTTATAGCATGTTTTATTTAATTTTGATTTGTATTTGAACCACATGTTGAATATATAATTCCATTTTTATATTTTCTTTAGTCATCATGGTTAAATATTATAACTCTAGTTTAGCACTACAATACATTCTTTACATTTATACATAATTTAGAGTTATATTATTATTATTTTTATATTTCTATATTACCTTATACTATTGATGCCTATCTTTCATGGTTGTAGGAACAAGATAAATGAGCTAGGCTCAGGGGTGGACTCTAGTAGCTGGGGTGATAACTAAGTGGTTAATGAGTAGTTGGGATAGGCTTCACTAGGTAAAATTTGATTGTAATGGATATTTAATCGAAATTGGTAAAAATTTCATTGTTGTAGTTAATTTCATGACTATTTTTATGTGCTTGTATGTTGATTTTGATCACTATCCTATTATTGGATGTTATGCAAACTAGTCTTATTTATTGATGTCATGTGTAATTGATTATGTTTAACATTGTGTTTTACCTAGTATAAACTTCATGTTTTCAATTGATTTCATTCTTCCTAGATTTTGTAATTTATATACTCTTCATGCGAGTTGTTATGATGGTCTTAGTTTTTTAACTCCTTTATGTGTTTTGACCCATTGTGATTGAATGAAAACTCCTAGGTGGTTATGATAGTTCAACCATACCATTTTTGGCCCATGATGTAGTTATAGATTTGATTTCCATGGTGGATTAAACCAATACATGGTCATTGACTTGGAATTATCATTTATTTAAGTAGGACCACTAGTCATGATGACTAGGACCTATGTAGTCTTTGAATTAGACTATGGGACCCTTTCCTGGGAAACGTAACTTACCCAACATGTATGATGAAGGATAATATTCATTGACATAATTTTTGAGTCATCATTATTATTTTTTATTTTCATATTGGTTGACCCTATTACCAAAGCTCTTTGTCAAGCATGAAATTTTTTTAAAACCTTAAAGAAAGTTTGGAGATCATTAAAAACCCTAGGACAAGAAGGTATAGAAGTTAAGGAAGTTAGATGTGATCATTTGATTAGTTGGAATAGAGTTTCTAGGCTTGGTTCACACTCCAATAAGTTTTGGTCATATCTGTGGAAGTGTGGGGAAAGCTTGAAACTAATATGGTAGCCTTTAATGATAGTTGGGAGGCAAAATGATGCCCATGGTGGGGAGTTAGAGTGTGGGTCTCATATATTGGTGAGTGTGGTTAGGGAAGGAGGATTAGTGGAATTATTAAACAAAGGAAATGATTCCAACTTCCCCACATATATGATATTCTGGTCGAGTAAGTGGATTCCAGTTTTTATTATGCATGATGTCTTTTATTTGGGTTTTTTTGGGTTGTGATGGAAATGAAAAATAAAAACATTATAGGTCTATGATGAAGTTCGAAGGATTCATTGTGGAGATTTATCTTAGACATATGAATTTTAAATTGATTTATTTATTTTGCATGATGGGTCTTTTTTTAAAAATATTTGCATTGGTGTTTGAAATGTTGTTGGGTTATTTTGATTTTTGAATTTTTATGTTATTTGAATGATGCAAGGTTTTATTCTAAAGCCAAATTTTAAATACCTAGTTTTATGTGTTGGGTTCATTTAAAAAGTCATAGCGGGCAAGGGTGAATCAATCAGTATATTAGGGTTACATATTTATTATAGAATCTTTGATTTATTTTAAATATGATTAGGTTTTTGGTGAAAAATATGGTTTTTAAAAAACCTATGCAATAGGGCATTCAAATACTATCATATATACCATAGTTGGGTGAAACCATCTACCATTAACTAGTTTTATTGTGAATCTGGATGGTTTTAGTTGTTATAAATATATGAAACTAGTTTATCTTGTTAACATTCAGCCCAATTGTTAAAATTAACCCCTATTTTGATAATGGAAATTTAATCCTGAGCCATTAGAATCTATTTTACATGGGATGTTTCATGGGATTGATTGTGATATATTTTTGTGGAAAATTATGTGTTTTATTTCTTATTAACTCAATCTAGGTTGAATTAATTTATGTATTGCCATTTTTTATACTCATGAAGTTTGAAAAGGCATGCAATGAGGGATAAAGGATCATGCCTCAATTTGAGTTATAACAGGTTTTCTTTTGATGTATGTTGATTACATTTTATTAAAAAATTGTAATGTGAACCTTATTTTGATTTAATAGCAAGTTGTTTTCCATTTGAAAACCTACGTAAGCTATGAAAAAATTATTTTTGGGAAGGATTATTTATTTTAAAATTTTAAATATAAATTTTAATTGATTTGACCCAGTTGGTATTTCTTATTAACCCTATCTAAATTTAAATGACATCATAGCCTTGAGATTCTATTTAATCCCTAATCCCTTTTTTGGTCACGCTCAAATAGTTAGGATTTTATTAATTTATCTCTTCGAATCCATAATTTATGTTTGTTATTTAAAATTAGGTGTGAATTGAATGTTTTTATAATTGACCCTCTTTATAAGGATGTAGTGCTATCTTTCCTAACTCTTATGTTGAATTGTTATTTTGATGGGGTTTCTATTTTATAGGGTTGTGATTCTCTTGTGTTCTAAATTGTTATGAAGTGATTGGATATTGTATGTTCATTACTTAGTTATTTAGTGTCTTTTAACTATTGGATTTATATCCTTTCATTTAACTATTGGATTTTGTGCATGGGAACATCCTTAGTATTGTTGATAAGCTCATAAGTTGAGCTAGTTACTTGTATTTTCTCCAAATAAGATAGTATGGAATTAATTGGTTCTAATTTATTATTAAATAAATGTCGATGCATAATAATAATAATAATAATAATAATAATAATAATAATAATAATAATAATAATAATAATAATAATAATAATACCTATGGGTTTCTCATCTTGTTACACTCCTTTTTTTGGATACCTATTTCTTGACTTGTGGGTATTCCTTGAGTGTTATGTTCATTACCTATATTGGTATATATTGGTGTATTCAAATTTTCTTGTGTTGTTGATTGGTTCTTGTTATTTTTGAACTATTGTAAAATGAACATGGCTTAAATATATTATGGGCAACCTCCTCATAAAATCTTGAAGTCCATACTTCACCACCCAACTAATGGTTGGGGTGGTGAGGGCCACCAATGGTTGAGCTCATAGGACTATATGAGAGAGGTTTTATTTTGGATGGGGATATGTTTCTCTCTATTACTTATGTCTTTTCATAAGGTATATTAATTTTTTAATGTAGTTATATTATGTTTTCCCTAACACCTGGTTATTAAATTATGTTTCAAAATTTTATGTTGTTGTCCTCTCTTCTTTACTAGCTTGCATCATAGGGTAATTAACTAACATTGATTAATTATATAATTTTGGTATCAAATGAATTTATTACATAAATTAACCAAAAGTATATATTTGATATTGTATACGTATTGTTTATCTAAAATTCAATATCACCTGATTAGGAATGAATTAGAGTTATTTCATTTTAGAGTATTTCTGAAACCTATTGGAACTATACATAGAAATGGTTGGCTATCTTCCTAAAGTAAATTATAAACTATTAGTACATGCATGTGAAATATGGAAACATGGACATAAATATATGTTAATGTAGTCTGTTGAATAAATACCATGTCAATAATATGGTAGGGACTATTTAGATGCATTGTAATCATACTGGTAGTTAATATGTTAACTAGTTGTGATTCTAGTGATCTTAATATAATGAATGTACATTGTGATTATGAAGTGTTACTTGTTATTATCTATTAGTGTAAATGATTCATGTTATTATCAATAACATGGTAGGGACTATCTAGATTCATTGTAATCATATTGGTAGTTAATATGTTAAATAGTTGTGATTCTAGTGAATCTTAATCTAATGAAAGTATATTGTGATTACCAAGTGTTCCTTATTATTATCTATTAGTGTAAATGGTTCATGCTAGATAATCTTATAACTATGAGATTTAGAGTTTTTAAACAAGTGAAATGTTATATGGTTGAGCCCTTGATTCATTAGTTCCATGTAATGGAAAGAGGAATAAAGGATATAATTGGATTTAATTATTGTATATGAATGATGAACTATATTAGATGAGAAATTATTTAATGCTAATAATTTGGGTTATTATGGTATGAATTAAGGATAAAAAAATGTTCTATAATCCATTCAATGTTATAGGTGTAACAATTTATGTTGCATTAATTCATTTGGATAAATTATAAGAACAAAGGTATGTTAGGAATTTGTGGATCATGCCTAAGACAACTTGAGATAGGGAAATTGGACAAGAGTCATAAATAGGCCCATAACTAACCCCATCTATGAAAATTGGCTAATTAATCAAGTAGCATGGTAATAATTAATGCATGAGGTTGATTTTTATACATTTTCACATAAGTGCATCCTAAATCCCTATGTAAATAAAATGTGTAAGACAATGGGGTACGAGGATTAATAGTTAGAGATTTGTTATAAGCCTTGATAAGTAGCATCACCCTAGTTTTATATAACATTATTAACATTCATTTGTAATTGGAATGGATTCTATTATGCTTGATAACTAGTTCATGAAAGATAGATGGTATTGGGTGAATTGCATAATTTCTTGACATTCAAGTACCACATACCTTATAAAATTATGGTTCTCACTGAGATGTAGATCAATAATCCAATCTAGAAGGAAACATCTTTCCACCTTAACCATTAAAATATGACTCATTAGGAAAAAAAATATACTTGGGTTGGGCTAAGGACCCTTAAGAGGTCCTATCATGAAGATGGGTCCTATTGAGAGTTCAAAGTTTTTAGTGTGGACCTACACACTAAAACCCCTGAAATACTTACAACATTTGGGACAAAATATTATCCATGGAATACATTAAGGATATTTATCCCTAGGTAAGTATCTCAATGACCTAATTAATTTGGTGGATGACTATATGCAAGTATGCATATTTGAAATTATGCTTTGCACATTTAAGAAGTTGCATAACAAGACCTTCAAATTACTCTGTTTACAATCTGGTAATAAGCAATCTCATATTTTTTATTTTTTTATTTTTTTTGGGGGGGGTTATTTTTAATATATACCTATTATTATTTATATGTGTAGATTATTTAAATATGAACTTATATGCCAAACCAATATTGTATAATTGAAATATATATCTCATGGATCTACTATTTAGTTTAACCTTCATCGAATCCAAAAGGCTTGCATTTACTACTTCACTGGGTCTAATTACTTACTTCTTAATCCAATCATGATTATTCTAATTATCCATATCATTTGTAACCATATAACATGTACCCTTAATAATCAGCTATAGAACATCAATATATTTCCTTTATCTTGGATAGTTATGTTCAGGGTAGGTTAATAGCATCAACTTAATTATCCCTACTCCAACACAAGTTTCATTAGCCTAAAATCACTCAAATTTTCAAATATTTATATGTTTATGGGTTGGCTTAATAATTTCATTAACCCTTATATTAGGATCATTCAAAAATATTTAGTATAAATACAAGTCAATGCCAATTCATTTGGACATCTAACAATTAAAAATCACATGTTCAAGATGAATCAATTAATTATAGAATTAAGATATTATTCCATAATCATCCCTATTCACATATAAAGAATATGAGTAATCATATTACAAGTATGAAGAACTCAAAATATATCCCATGAGTCATATTTTTCAAGTTATAAGCTATATCATTACATGCATTATCATGTAGTATATTGCACCCTTGTGCATGCACACTCCCACACAAAGGGGATAACCACATAAGTTAGTGGCCCTCCTTAAAGTATTTTATATGTAGGTAGTTCTCATTGATAGAGAGGTATTTGAGGTATCTCAACATTATGAGATAACTACTTTATTTTTGAAAAGGTAACGTAACCTAAGGTAGAGAGCAAGGGTTTGAGCTAAAAAAAATCATCAAAAATATGTGTAAAAGATCTATATAAATAATATGAAAGGAAATAGAAAATCCATAAATATCAAGGCAATAACATATTGATACAATGAATATTTTATACATGATAGTTATGTTGGGATTCAGATAATAGTGTCGACATAAGTGTCAAGGCAGCTTGGAAGAATATTTCAAAAATATAATGACTATTTCCTAAACATCAGACACCATGTTTCTATTTTACATTTAATACATGTTTATGAATCATTTTATAATCTATGTTTTGTTTCTTATTTGTGATTTTGTAATCAAAACACTATTATAATTATACTTTATATATTTAGTATAATTTTCATAATTTCAAACTAAAATTGAATATCATAAACTAGATTATTTAATTGGATTATTTTAAGGAATATATTATCTCACTCTTGAGTAACCTATTTCTCCCAAACATTAATTCCAAAAAGTGTTAAACATTTGGTGAAACCGATTTCTAATTCTTCCATGCAAATCCTAATTTATTCTAGGGTTTTCAACCTCCTAAAGTATTTACTTATTATTTTTATTCATATCTATTATATTCTTTATATTCAACCTAGGCATAGTTCTAGATTAGGAGGTGATACTATTGAATATCTTGAGTTACCCCTTGGGCCATATAAAATGTCTCAAGCTAATACCATGTGAAATTTTCTTAATAATGAGAGTGCAAATAATTATAATGAGTCATATACTGAATAAGTTCTTATATATTATATATCTGATCATAAGGATAATGAAACACATAAGGATAGTTAAAATGAATAGGTAGATAATGAAAATGTTAAGGGTATTTCATTATTTCATGAGTGTATTCATGAAAATCATAAAGATCTTCATATGATCCTACATACTATGTTAGACATTAAAATAACTAAAAGCATAGAAGAAAAACCATTTCCATTTATTGATCCTACTATTAAAGCTATATCACATCCCCATATTAATACTTCTCACCCCTTGAGCATAAAATTACATACTATATATAATGGGGGAATGGGTTATGTATTTAAACCATTATTATTTGAAACAAATAGAACTATTCTTACATCTTCCATGGAAACCATTAGCAATTCAACCTAGTTACCAGTTTCAATGCCTATTCCAACATAAATGTTTTCATCCCCTTTAATGATTTTTCAAATTTCAAACCTTAGTGATCAATACTTTCAAGATATTGTACAAACTATAAAACATTTTCAAGCTAAGGTTACTAACATTGAGAAAAAATATATGAAATCACCTCATGTTATTGATTCACTAGATGTATTTCATAACCCTCTTGCACCCGATATATCTTTGTACCCTTTGCCAAATAGTTTTTTTTAACTCAAGTTCACACTTTGTGATGGTAATGGTGATCTTGATCATCATATTTGAAAATTTTATGTATAATCCCTTGATTATGCTTCTAATGACAAAATTTTAACCAAACTATATACCAATACAATCAATAAAAACATTCAAATCCATATTTGATCAATTTTATCATATTTTTAATCAACATTACTGATAAGATTTCATATATACAAAATGATAATATCAAGCAAGGAACCATTGAAGAAAATAATTAATATGTCTTGAGATATAAGATAATGTTGGCTAAAATGACAAATCCAATGGTGGATAAATAACTTCAAGACCTATTCAAGTAAAGTTTGCTTACTCCTTTACATGGGCCCATTTTTTTCAATAAATTCAAATATTTTGATGATTTATTCCATATTATTCGAGATAGAGAAATTAAACTTATTGAAATAAAAAATCTCAAGTATGTATATAACACACAAACTACAGCCACTAACAAGTTTCATATCATACCAAGTTACAAGGTAAAACCTATGGAGGCTAAAAAGGACAAAACTACAAATGGTAAATAAAGTGTTCAAATAAATTAATAACATCATACTATTCAATGCACCTAAGAGATAATTTAAATAATTACCCGAGTCTCCATATTCATTACTTCCAAATCTAGTAAAGTGTCATCTCATAGCTCTCCTTCATCCTATAGTGGTTGATATGAATCAAATTTTACCAAAATTATATGATTGTAATTCCTATTATGACTACCACCAACCTGAGGGGAATTCTATGAACATATGTTATAAACTAAATCACAAAATACTTGAACTTATTGATATAAATCAACTTATGTTTGAGTATTATCATACAGAATTAGGAACCAACCAAATGATCATAAAAACCAAAATATATTCAATAATTTATTACAAGATCATTATAATAAAACTCTAAAAGTGCAAATGGCATATCATGCACATCCTCTTTCATCCCATTATGGTCACCCATTAGATTGTATGATTGGTAGATTTATACATGAGATACCTCCTATAATTCTGAGACCTTCTATTTCATTTGATGATAGTGAGATTATGGATGATGACTCAGATTTTAATTCCTTATTTATCAGGGTATATATTGATTATCAGTTTATACATAGTATTAGGATTGAAACTGGTGCTAGTGAAAATATATGTACCATAATATTACACACACATTTTGTATACACACATTATGCCTTATTCCCATCAACTAACATGATAAATCATTTGATAGGAAGATACAATTATAACATAGGAACCCAAAGATGATGTTAGCTTCTATAGTTAGTGCATAAAATTGAAGTGAATCAAAGAAAACTAAAATTTTAAGCCTAAGTAATCGTGTGAGTAAATGACTAACAAATAAAGAGCCAAGAAGAAGATAAAATATGTTTTTTTTACCTTTTTTGAGAGACTTGCTTGTTAATCTACATATAAATGTGTTTGTGCTTGGTTTGTGAATAATTTATCTTTATCAATATTATTGCTTTGTGGGTAACATCTCCCCTTATTCACTTTTAATTTGACTTGGCATATGAAATGATCATGAATATTCCTCTCAAAAATGTTTTAAGGTAAGTTTGGCATGGGAAACTTGATTGAAAGTGAATGAGGACCTTTTTATTTATAGTTTTCCACTGACTCCAAGCTATGTGTGGTTAAGCTTGGGTAAAATTGAGAGGTTGAAAGTATTTATGTTTTTGGAAATAGGTTGCATTTATGAAATATGGCTAAAAATTATTGATATTTATCTCATTTCTGTTGATATTTTATTTTTTTGACTTTGAGGTTGATGACATCATCATAACATCATGCTTCTTGATATTTGTTGAAATTCATTTTTTATAAATTAGATATTCATTAATTTAACATGGATTTTTCACTTAAAAATTTAAGTGTATTTAATTAGTTAAGTGTATATGATTAGGCTTTTTGTAATTTTTAAGAATTTGATTAATTACCATGCACTATTGGTTGATTCATCAATTTACTAGGTCATAATTATTTTAGGGATAAACCAAAGAGAGGTTTTCACTATTTATATGATATTACCTCAAATAGGGAAGCCTTGACATGATTTTGGGCACTTACACATAATTTGCAGATGAATTTAGGCATTTTAATGATTTCTAGGCTTAATTTGCATTATTTACAAAAAATCAATATGATGTCTGTTTAGGAATAAAAGTAGCCAAAAATGAGTGTCTATATTTTTAGCCTATATTAGAAGGAGTTTGGGAGACACTAGGCACAATAACCTATTTTCAAGTAATAAAAAAACTTTTAAGAAGTTTGAAAATTTAGTTGAAGAAATAATAGATGACCCATGATTCCCTCTAGAAGGAACATTGAAGGATGAAAGATATGGATGGGATGTCAAAAAAGAGATGGAAGTGGGAAGTATGCATCCCAAAACAAGAGGCACACTTTGACCTACCCTATAATAGGGTAAAATCTATGAGCTTAAAATTAGAATAATTTACACCAGTAGAGTAGAGTGAAGGCATATGACCCAAGTAGGGTCATCCCAGTAGATAATAATTTTCCACTTCAAATTAGATTTGAGTGATAATTTGTTTAAAATGGGTTTCCCCCAATTGGGTGGAAGTTTGATTGTAAAATGGTCCAAATAGGAGTTGAAGAATAATGCTTGAAGAATGATGTGATTGGTTTAGAATAATGTGATGATAACATTTTATATACACTCAAAATTATTATTAAGAGCACATAAATTAGTTATAGGGGTAAAATGATGGGGATTAAGTGAAGAATGAGAATTTGTGCTATAGTATTATTTATTAGACTCCTAGATCTGAATTTTTTATATAGCATGAAACACCATGCACCATGATATTAAACACCATGCTAACTTGAGTGTAATGTGTAGAAGTATTGACCTCTAATCTAATAGATAATTGACAACATAACAGCCATGAAAAAAACATGATGAAAATACTTTCAAATGCCAATAGATGGATTCAAATATAACTATGTAACAATAATCACTATGATTATGACCCCACCAATAAAATGACTAATTTGAGGCAACAACAAAAGAAACAAGTAAACATAAATTGAAATAAAATTAACCAAAAGCATCTAGTTGCTTAGTCAAAAGGAATGCACCAATAAAAATCAAATATAAATTATGTTAGGTAAACACTTAAAAAAAAAAATGATCAAGCAATTGTTCAACCATTTACGTGTGTGTGATCCTACGGCATTGCACTAGGAAATTTCATAAATATAAATGGTAACATTGAACAAGAGGGGGAAATAGAAGAATAAGAAAGGGGTGATCGAGATGACTCCAAATATGCTAAACAAGTAGACACTAGATACATAGTCCCATAGACACTGGAGCCAACGTGAAATTCAATCTAAATGTAGTTCTTTCAGGGATATGGGATAGAAATAAAATGATGATAAGTAAGAAAGTAACTATAGTGGAATAATATGATGGGTAAACTCATAAAATAATGAGAGTGTTAAAATAAAATAAGGAATGGTAATATATAAATAAGGGTGGCTGAGCCAATCCATAATGTGATAAATCAAAACACCCAAATTATAGGAAAAAACCACTAGCGAACAGGATGACAGAGAAAGCACAAATTTTGTGGTTTAATATCTCTTAAGGAGATTTTTTTTTTTTTTTAATTTTTTTTGCATTTTCTAAATTTTTAGGATTTTTGATATCTCAACTCAATAGAGGATTATGAGATATAAAAAGGGTTAAATCATAAAATAGTCAAAGTGTTGCTTAAGTTGCTCATAAAATGATGAGAACATGGCTTAGATTACTCTCAAAATGGTGAGAGCATTGGCAAAGAGTGTTCAAAATAACCTAAAAAAATGAGCACTTCCTACATAGTCCAAATGGACCTAATGTCAATGTATTTACACCCTAATGTAAACTAATACAAATCAATGACAAGGTTGGAAACATAAATGGCATATAAATGACACAAGATAGGTGAACTAGTACATGAATTGGTATAATAATCAGGGCAAATTTGTACATAATAAGTAAAGAAGGAAAAAGATATAACTTTCAAGAAACTTCCATCGAGAAAATCATGCATATGTGTGATGAGTGATTTTATTAAAAGATGTGATGATGATGATGATGATGATGATGATGATGATGATGATGATGATGATGATGATGATGATGATGATGATGATGACGACGATGATGATGATGATGATGACGACGACGACGATGACCAAACCTAAATATTTAGTGGGAAACTTTATCTAAATATAGTAACTAAAACTATTTGTGGTACCTATGAACCAGAATCAAGGTTAAGATTGAGACCAAAACAAGGGAGTAAGACCAAATAGGAAATAATATAGATAAAAAAAATGGAATGAAAGGAAAGTGTTTAATAGTCATGCACCCAAGTAGGGGTCCTCATAGAAAATGTTCAGGATGATCAAACATAAAAACATTTTAGGTGGGTAATATTCATAGTCTCAATCAGTTCTTCTCCTTCTAGTGTATCCAATATGTATGATCTAGATCCATAATTAATCATGATGATGAATGGTCCTAGCCAATTAGCTTCAAAATTTTCTTTATTTTTTAGAGGAGGCACTGATATTCTTTTGGTTATCTTTCAGAACAATATCTCCAAGTTTAAATTATCTACATTTGACATGTTTGTTATAGCAATGACATAACCTATTTTGATATGCCTAAAGATTGTTGAAAGTTACTACCCACTTTTCATCAAGTAGCTCCAATTATTATAATTGAGAGACAAGATATTATTCCTCATCAATGATGCCTTTTAGTGAAATGCATGAGGGAAACTCGACATCAATACTATAAATAAGGGAATATGATGTGGATCTTATGAGAGTTTGGTGATTGGTACGATATGAACAAAGGGTATGGAAAATTTATAAATGACATTCACGACCAATAACATTGATGGTATTATTAAGAATTTAGATGAGGGTTTTGTTATATGCTTTGGGTTGGCTATTGATTTTAGGGAAAATGGAAAAGTGTTATGTAATTTGGTACTTGGAACAAAAGGTTTTGATGTCCCTATTTTTTAAGGAGATTTCTTGTCATAAATGAGATCAAAAGGAATGCCAAAGAAAAATATGAGATGGTTTAGGATGAAATTGGATATCTACTTACCTATAACATCAGTGAGGGGAATGGATTCAACCCACTTAGTAAAGTATCTAATTATAGTAAGGATATGTTTATGGTCGTCAAAAAAAATTGTATTCATTTTTCCTATGAGGTCGAGTTCCCATGTGGAAAATTCTCATGGCATTGTGAGTGGATAAAATTCATAAAATAAAGAATGAATAATATTGGAATGCTTTTGACAAGGCACACACTTATCTACATAGGCACATGCATTAGATTTTATAGTGGGATAGTAATATCGAGTAAGTAGAAGTTTCTTAGCAAGGATTGATCCACTAGTGTGGACCCCAAAAAATTCCTTCATGTACTTCATTAAGTTCTAAGTTTGAGCATGTTTAAGCTAAATAATGAGGCAAAATTCAACCATATCCTCTATGATAGAGTGTGGAAAAAATTATGGTATATTGAGAGACACAATGAATGAAGAATCTTTGTTTTTTTATGAGAAAAGTTAGGAGGGATAATTTTTTCATGGAGGTACGAAAATATTTCACTATACCAAAGTGTAATGGGACCAAAAATGTCACATTCCATTTTAGCTAATGGATGCCCATGAGATGGACTCAAGAGATGTTTGATAAGAAACTGGTAATCAAGCACATGATTTATAATTGATATAAATGAACCACTAATTTCCATTTCATCAATAATCCTCTTGTTGGCCCTTGGAATCTACTTAAACTGAATGTGATCAAAATTTTGTATTAGATTATCCACTATCTTCTTGTATGTAATGAGTTTATCATCTTTTGTTTGGTACTACTCTATAATCTTAATAATAATAAATTGAGAATATACATGAACATGTATATGCTTGATGTTTCATTGTATTATTAGATGAAGTCCTATGGCAAGTGATTCATATTCTAGTATGTTATTGGTATAAATGAAACTGATATGGAATACTTTGGGAATAAGATCCCTTTTTGGTGCTATGAACAAAATATCAGTTTTAGATTCTTAGGAAGTATTATAACCATCAAAATAGAGTGTCTAATATTTGAGCTCATAAGAAGTGTCATGATGTAATCATCAAAAAAATTGAATAAGAGTGGTTTAGTATCAGCTAAGGGTGAATTTACAAGTTGATCAATAAGAACTTACCCCTTAATGGCCTTTTGATACATATAATCGATCTTAAATTTAGTTAAGATCATTATCCATTTAGCCACGTAAACTTTTAATGTTGCCTTGGAAAGTAGGTACTTGAGAGGCTCCAATTTAGCAAAAATGATGGTCTTGTTGTTAAACATGTAGTGTTATAATTTTTGGGATACAAACACCATGGATAAACAAGCTTTATTAATGTCTATGTAATTATGTTCATATGAGACCAATGTTTATCTCAAGTAATACACTGCTCTTTCTTTACCCTAGTCATTATGTTATGCGAGGAGTACCCTCAAGGCATGTTCAATTACTGGAATGTAGAGAAGCAATGGGTTTATAGATGTAGGTGGAGCTAGAGTAGGTCAATTGGCTAGATTTTCTTTTAATTGCTCAAAACCCTTTTCACAATCTACATTCCATGAAATAGTGGTGCCTTTCTTCAGGAATATGATTGAAATTACGGGACCAATCTGCTAATTGATATATGAACCACCTGATAAATTGAACCTTGAATTTTAATCTACAAAACTATTTTAAATTTAATGGTTGAAGCATTTTACTAATGACCTTAACCTTGGATTGATTGACTTCGATGACCCTTTGAGAGATAAAAAATCCTACAATTATTTTCTGAAATAATTCCAAAGACATAAATTTGAGGATTAATCTTTAGTTTTTATTCATAGAGGCATTCAACTATTATATGAAACACCTCTATATGTCCTTCTCTAGTCGTTTATTTTCCTAGGATATCATCAACATACTCCTAAATGATATCATGCATCATGTCATGAAAAATAACAACCATTTCATGGTGGTACATGGAACCAACATTCTTGAGGGTAAAAGGCATTAGCTGATAACAAAACATTCCCCATGGAGTGGTGAATGTTGTTTTGTGTTGTTCTTTAGGTACAATCCTAATCTAGTTATATATGGAAAAGTTATCCATAAGGGACAACATCTCATACCCAATTCTTGAATCTATAATCATATCAATATTATGCAAATGAAAATCATCCTGAGGACATGCCTAATTGATGTCTGTAAAATTGGTACATATGTAGATTCCTTGTGGATTTTTGATGATTGGGATTATGTTGGATTTCCACTTTTAATAATCAATAGGATGAATGCATCCTATATATAAAATAATGTGAAACTGATCCATTAATTAATCCTATATAAGAAAAGATAAATCCTACTCACACTTTCAATTGTTGATACATTAAATATTCAGGGTCATGACCAAGATGAATTTGGTAGACATAACCAAGGGATCTATTACCATAATAACATCAGTAATGAGGGTTCCAAAGTCTCCATTTAAGAAACACTATGTAATAACCCTAATTAGGTACTATATTTTTGTATTCACTAAGTAAATAACAAGTAAAGTAAAATCTAATCTAGTGCAAACCAAAAATTGTGGCACAAAGTGGGGATAATAAACATAAAAAGTAAGCATGCATAGGATAATGAATTTATCACTTTAGGTTCCATATACCCCTCATTGGTAAACCATTGCATCACTTAATTTCTTAGTAGTTTAGTATGTTATAACTATCTTAGATATAGGTTACCCTTGTTTTTTAGTTCCTTACATGCAATGTCCTTATTTTATATTTTATACACCCCTTTGTTACCATTTATTATTATCACTGTTACATATTTAATCCTATCAAGTTCCATACTTTGAATCATAGGTGTAAGATTTGGATCCATATCATTATTTATATTAAGTACGGATTACCGTCTTCTACGTTTGTGACAATCATAGGTCCTTACTCTTTAAAGTATACATAGGATCTATTGTTATAAGTTTGTTGTATTTTAGTCTATGTAAATAAATAGGATTTTTATATGTCATCGTATCCCATGCATACATTATGGTGAGCCCAACATGAATCGTATCCCATTACTAATTAGATTTTATTCACGTTTCCTTTTATTTTATGGACATGAATTTTTTTTAGATTAATAGATTTTGAAATCTCTTCTAAACATAAATTTCAATTCCATAAAAAAAAATTAATTATCAAATATTTGAATCTTAATTACATCTATCTTAGATATAGGTTACATTTATTTTTCAGTTCCTCTCATGCAA
The DNA here is from genome assembly GCA_037957365.1 of Torreya grandis. NCBI lineage: Eukaryota > Viridiplantae > Streptophyta > Pinopsida > Cupressales > Taxaceae > Torreya > Torreya grandis. The sequence goes on from JARHVA010002951.1 coordinate 1,113,812, forward strand.
TGTTCTTATTGTATATTTTATACACCCATTTGTTACCATTTATTATTATCATCATTACATATTTAGGCCTATTAAGATCCTTAATTTGAATCATAGGTGTAAGATTTGCATCGATATCATTTTTATATTGAGTTTGGATTACCCTTTTCTAGGTTTATGACAATTATAGGGCCTTACTCACTCTTTCAAGTATATGTAACCTCTATTATTATAAGTTTGTTGTATCTTTATTTGTTGAAAGAAAAATAATAATTATATGTCATCATATCCTACGCATACATTATGATGAACCTAACATGAATTATATCCCACCACTAATTAAAGTTTATTCACATTTCCCTTTATTTTATAAACATATAATTTATTTAGATTCAAAGATTTTGAAATCTCTTCTCAACATAAATTTATATTCTATAAAAAAAAATTAATACTTAAATATTTCAATGTTAATATCACTTACATCATTACCACAAAGGGAAACCTTAAAATCCTTACCTTAGATCTTGATGATTATGATAGTATGAATGAAAATTTTTGCATTTTTAGCACAGATGAAGCTCGTAAAAAATTTTCATTTTCAACACCTATGTTTCTTCCATGCCCATCGTTGATGACAAATCTTCATAGTGATAATTTTATAAGCATCATTTATCATATCTTTTCCCATGGCCAAATATCTCTACCACAATCTTCCCATTATTATCAATGCTAACTTAAATGGAAGAAGTGGTGATGATGATTTTTACAATTTTTACATACCCTCTAACTAGTCCTTGGTTGAATAACACTTAATTTTCATGCCTAGTACAAAAAACTTTATAGGTGATATTGATCCTAGAGCTTCCAACAATATTCAGATGTACTTTATAAGTCGAATTTCAGTTTGAACCTTCTTTAAAATATCTACATTTAAAAAACAACTGTATCAACCATGTTGATACAATTAAATATAATTTGGTAATAGTTCATTACCTAAATAAAAATGTGTCTATAATATGAAATTCAATACTTCAATATATATTATAATAAATAGCAATAATATTTTTCTTATTAATAAATGCTTACATAAACTAAAATGTCTACATATTTATGAATGACTTGAATTCAAATTAGATATTTATTGACATACAAACCAAATTAAATTGATTGAAAAGAGGAAATATACATAATAAAAATCACATAGGCAAAAAAGCAAAAGGGCCCACCTCAATTACTAGGACCAAAAAATTAATGGCAAGATATTTCTAGAGTGTAACTGACTTCTCCAAACAAAAAAGGCATAATGGGAATTATAAGGATGGAGAAGAGAAACCATGTCTTCACCATAAGAACATATTATAACATGAAAGGCAAAATACTAGGAAGTCTAAAGATGTCAAAAAAGTTAGGATGAATGGCAAAATACTAGGAAGTCTAAAATGTTAAAAAAGTTAGGATGAATATTAAATTTTAATAAATATGTTATTAAGATTTAATTTAAAATGTTAATTAATAAATACACAAAATATTTTGAAAATATGTTAGAGAAAAAATTAAATGTTATTTTAAAATAAAAAATTATTAGTCTCAAAAAATTATTATAAATTTCGATTAAACCATATATTGTCTACCAATTAAAACATATATTTTTCTGTATATTAAAATATTTACAACTTCTCAATAATTAACTTACACATTTATTAATAATTTAAAAATTAATTAATTAATTTATCATTTAATTAGTGTAAAGTTGTGAGATGCTATTAGCCATGCACTGCAAAACATTCTCTCTCGAGACTACTTGGAACCGTCTACAGTCCATCTACAGTCCTTAGCTTCATTCATTAGCTTCCAATCCATCAAGAGTCGTTGGCCAGTTGTAATTTATCGAAAAAAAGAATATTCACATATTGGAAAATGTTTCGGGCTCGTTAATTCGTTGCTTCGTTGCAGGTCTCTCATTACAACTGCCATAGTAAGAGGGGTGATTTTTACCTAATTATTAAAAAAATGGTAATCGTCAATTGTGACTAAAGATACAAGTCATCGCTCAGGTCAGATGAATAACAAATCATCTAAAGAGATGAATTTGTTCGTATCATAATTCTAAAGAAAATGGCAAAGCGATGGAATTTGTGACATATATCTGTTGGTTAGGCGAAAAGTAGTACACTAAAGGAAAAATGTGATTTTTATGGATACAACTAAACCATGCGACTTCTAAATCATTCACAAATATTCATGGTGGGAAATAGACACGGGCACACACAGTTTTGGTATGGTGATAAGAAAACGGAGGTTTAGCACAGTTTATAGATAACTTTTAGATGATCATACTATTGTGCAGTAAAAGTTTAGACAATAAAAATTGTGATGTTTTTAATGTTAAAATCTGTTTTTACAGAAGCTGGAGTACTAGCGTTCGAATGACAAACTGCCACATAAGGACCAAATTACCTGTCTATTCGATATAAACACATTACTGTAAATATATATATTTAGTATTTTGCATGTTCTAAAACACTATTGATAGAATGATCAATGCTATGCCGTCTAATATTTTGGGATCTAGGCTTCTTCATGATGCCCTTGGGTTATGGTACATTACGAATCATTTTGGGTTTAGTACGATAAAAATGAAAGAGCAATTAAGAGAGATGATTTTAGTTTTCTGTTTTCTCACATACATCCTGTTGAATATTGTCAATAGTGAGCATTAGAATTGAGTTGGATAAAGAAATTAGCTCCGCTAGGATTTCTATGGTAAACTTGTTTTTTGGTGTGTTTTTTAGTCTTCTTTGCATATCGCTTTTGCAATACTTTTTAAAAATCCCATATATTAATTACACTCGGTGCTCCATCTTGTGGATAGGCTAGCATTATATAATGGCTTCTTTATGCTCAAATACAACTGTTGTTGCAAGAGATGAGATGAATGACACCCAAAAGAGCTCGGATGTTCCCAAAGGCCTACAACGAAGTACTCCCTCTACCCTTCCTTCTCAGCCAGGAATATGTCTTTTTAGTGATGCTATTGAAAATAGATCTAAAGGTTTTGATAATTTAATGTATGTTTCCTACTTTGTTAGCTGGGTCCACTTAGAGGAGTTTCTCCATAATTGGTTTTGCCACCATTGGGAGTCTACGAGCATCCATGTGGTTAGTGTCGAGAGCTTCATTAGGGATTTTTCCTTTTTACTTTTAAATACCCATATGAAGTCCAAACACTTGCCAAATCAAGCTATTGGTTTGTAAAAAACACGCTATTGATTTTATCCAACTCGATTTGAGATTTGAAAGCTATAACACAAGCCTCTTGAGAGTTGTCATTTGGGTTGAGCTTCTCGATTAGTTTATTTAACTTTGGACCTTTGTGGAAAAAATCATTCTACACATTGGGCACATTGTTTGCTAGGAACAACCCAGGTGGTTCTCCTCCTATGCCAACAAATGGGTTTACATCAAGGTGGACCTATCAAAAGACCTATAGGAGTTTATTGATATCTATCTCGGTGATCCCTATTGGCACAAAAATTGGTATACTTCAACTTCCCTAACACTTTATTTCAATATCATACATCTAACCACCATATAAAATATTGTCTCTTAATGAGAAGTTCAAATCTTTTCTTGAACCCTTTACAACCGAGAAGCCCAAGGTGGCAGAAAATAAGGATAGTTGGACCATGCTCTAATCTAAAACACTTTAGCCAAGGTCAAAACCATCCTCTCCAACAACTTCCTCTCTAATAATCAAGACTTATGAAAAGATACCCACCTCGCCTCTCCCTATTTCTCCACTCCCCTAGACCCAACATAGTCTACATTTTAACAGTTATGATGATTTTACGCTACATCCCACTAAGATATCCTCAAACAATGGATATTTATCTTAGCACTCATGTATCCCACCCTATGGTGGTGGTGACTTTGCCTAATGTGAGCATGAGGCTAAACGCCACTCCATAATGTTATGTTTTTCTTCTTTCCTATAGTAGTGTAGTAATTTGTAGTGTTAGCTGATATTCAAGATGAATAGAGGGAGTTCAACATGGATGATATTTCCCAATGAACTTGCTATCATGGAATATTTGACATCTTACATTGTCTTCCAAAAAATACTTTGTGCATGTTGTATGTCGATGAAAACATTATCTTGATTTTGTTTGTTTGTAGGAAATTATGGTTTCAGGTTTTCTTATACAAAATTTTTTGCATTTTATTTCTCATAATGCAACAAACTTTTCCATTCTGCATGAGGATGAATGTGGTAGTGGCAACATATTAATTTTGCCAATGTTTTTCCCTTTTATTATTGCCATGAGGGAGGATCCGTCATACTGGGTTATTTGGTTACTTTTGGATATTGAATGCCATTAATTAGGCATCCTTAACATTTACTCCCTAAATGATTATCCTAAGAAATCTTTTCTTTTATGATTATTAGCTTAGAACCTCCCGACTTCCACATGGTTAGTGTGCAGGTATGTTAATATGATTGAGAATTCCAAGGACAAAGTTGATGCTTTTCCTATAAGGAGAACATGAAATGTGGTATTATTTCAAAAATAAATGGGGTGTTTTCATTTCGCTCCTCTAGCAACACTCAATTAATACCATGTATTGAATTACATGGTCAACTATCATGTTAGGAATTATAATGTGCTCAAAAGGTTCAACTATTATATGATTTCAGAGAAAAGTATTTTTAAAACACTAACATTAATGACCATCCTATCACTATCCACTCTGATTTGGTTCTCTCATATCATACTATATTTCATACATAGTGGAAATGGTCACAAGGCTGTACAAGGTGCCATGTAATCAATTGATCCTTAATACTTATCTTCTAGGACATGTTGGTACCATTCATTTGATTTCCCAAATTTATAACTTGGCCCCCTAACTTCCTCATGTTGCCAGCTATATTGAGTGGTGGAATGAGGCCACTCTATGCACCACCAACTCCCTCTATCATGATGGGAATTAAGTGGCACATGTTATGAAGTGTAGTGAGGAGGGTATGCTCATGGAATTCTAGAGGGTCTCCTCTTTTCTTGAGCTTAATTCTTTTGATACTCATTTGCATAATATTGTTTCATCTCTAAAACACCACATAAAGGTGGTAGATAGTCATGCTATCATAGGGGTATAATTACACACTCAACTATATTATCTCAAGTATGGAGATAAATCATTAAAATAATTATTCAAGTCCCTAAGGGCCAAATAGTCTCATGATCATATCAAGTTTATCAAGTAAGCTCAAACCAAACTCACCTCTCTCCTAGAGATGCCCTCATATTTCATGAAGGACTACCAATTAGTGTTCAAAGTACAAGAGATTAGGAGATGCTAAATCTATTGAGCTCTACAATAATGCCTCAACATGATTCCTCATAAAGTTAGAATGTCTGACTAACAACTATGTGATTCGCTCTTGACCATGAACGATCTCATAGAAGATATTCAATGTATGAGAAATGGTAAAGCTCCAAGCCTTGATGGTTTTTCATGTGAATTTTATAAGGCTACATGGGATTTTTTAGCGCCATAATTTGTTTAGGTTAATAGATAAGACTTACAAAAACATTATTTGGGAGATTTAAATAATCAAGATAATTTTAGGTTTATACCCAAAATAGGCAATCCATATCTAATTACTAGTTGGAAACCCATCACTTCGTTGATTTTCTCCTATAGAATTATCACTAAATCTCCTACCAATGATCTCCATTTTATTGTTCATGTAATTAATAGACATGAAAAAAATGGGTTTATTAGAGAGAGGTATATTCTTGATAATCTCATTACAGTCTGGGAAGGTATGTAATGGGCTAGAGTTTTTTATTAGCTCATCATTTTCCTCAATCTCGACTTTGAAAAATCCTAAGATCATATTGAATGGCATTTTATCCTTGCTATGGTAAAGGTTATAGGTTTTGGCTAGTATTTTGTTTCTATAGTCCAACTATAATTTCATATGATTCAGCCTCTTTGACCATTAATGGCTCTAAGTCTGATAGCATTTTCATGAAACACTTCATCAAGAAAGGTTTCCCTCTTGCTTTCAAGTTATATGTTATCTCCACATAAGCATTATGCTATATTATTGCCTCTAATGCTGAGAGGGGATTAGTAAGAGGTATCCTTTTACTTGACTAATCTTCGCAACTAATCAATGGGCATTTCATAGATGATACATTCCTCACAATAGAAGAACAAGATTGAAACTTCCTAGAAGCTATGAAGTATCTTTATACTTTTTATTTGGCCTTTAGGTATAGTTTTTAATGGAGTAAGACTTGGTCTTTTAGATGAAGTCCAATTCCTATGCTTGATGTGCTCCTCAATTTAAATTAGAAGTGGATTGCTCGTGAAGAACAATTCAAATTTCATGGCATTTATTTTGCCTTTGACTGCTTTGTAACTGAGGTAAGGTAGTATGTCATCATAAGAGTGGATAATAAAGTTGAATATTGGGTTACCGAACCATTGTATTTCAAATGGAAATTCAAAATTTTCACCAAGATTATGGCTACCACCCATGTCTATTTTTCCTCCATTTGGAATCTTTCAAAAGTAGCTTATGACATATTAGACAAAATTATTAGGGATTTTATTTTCTCTAGTCGTAAACATTCCAATGGATTTCAACATGTGGCCTATAATATTTTGTTCCTTGCTTCGGATAAACGAGCATGTGAATTGTTTCCCTTTATAGATAAAGTGCATACTTATGTGCTAAATAAGTTGTGCACACCTTTGTAAGTAATGAGGCCTAAAAAATCCTGTTAAGGCTCTATATCTCATTGGGGAACCCTATGGTAAACCCAATTTGGATAATATAGGATTCCACTTTCTCCTCATAATTATGACTCCTATTAAAATTGAAGGCTCTATTTTTGTTGAAATCATATGGAAAGCTTTTGAAGATGTTAAATGTCACATGAAATGGATTGGCGATGTTTTTCACAAGTCTATATTTCAACGATCATAGAATCTGGTGGTCTCCTATTATGATAAGAACTAATGATTTTTTGGTAGAATGGGTGGGAATTAAAGTCCTTAGACTATTTTTAAAAGGTATCCTTACCATTCCATTCAAGATTTTCTAGCTACTATGGTTTGGATTCCTTGACCTGATTTTAAAGTTAAATTTCAAATAAAGAATGATGACTTAGCCTCTATCTTCCACATCCGAGATCTCATTCTCAATGTTAGGCTTCACCAGTTTGGATAGCAACCACCTTGGGAATGCTCTAAAGATTGACAATGGAATTGTGACACCCATTCCAAAAATTATTATCCAAGCCTTTTGTACTAAGTCATGAGCACTCCTTCCCATGTTTTCTATAAGATCAATAGGCATTGGGGGCTTAAATCCTTCCACATAACTTGAATTATAATTTTAAAAAAAACTAGAATTCTAGGGTGGAACATAAACTTCTCCACTTACTTTGTTTTCTTGTTTATCAAGATCTACCACTTAAGGAATGGCTCTTTCACATGAGCATTGGTTCACCCAAATGTCCTCCCTACCAGTAGCCCTAGACATTAAATCCCTTATTTTGGATCTAGCCTTCGGCTCAATCTACTTGGAATTATATTCATATTCTATTCTATCTTTATCACCCTAAAACTTTTCTTTGGCAAATTCCTCATATGAGGGAAATGACCAACTAGAGAACTTTTATTTATTTTTGTGATTATTTTCAAAGCCATTATTATTTTCCACTTATGGAAAGGAAAAAATAATGCTATATTTGACAATGATGAATGTTATAGTGTGTTTTTATATTAACGAAAACATTTATTTTATTTCATCAGATTGCATGCAAATTCAAGCCCTAACATACAAGGTTGTGATCTAAGTCTGACACCTCCAGGAGATCTCAGACCACTAGGGTAGTGTCCGCTACACTATGAGTTAGGTGCCTTTTGATGGATCACCCTTGAGACTTCTAATTCCATCTCCCAAGAGGCATATAAGTTAGTCACACATTCAGGGCCATTCATCTCCTCGCTCCCATCTAAGGAGATAGGGTTCACCACCACCATGTGGTAAAACTAACATATGTCCCTCTTGCATATGATCTCTTACTAACACAATTATTTGGGCATAGAATACTAATGGTTAGACTATTAATATGGTCTTGGACCCCCTAGATGGTTGGGTGGACCCAAATCCTACTACTATAGAACCTTTTACATGGGTGTCTATACCACCCAAGGATGACCCTCTGCCTCCTCCCTTGACTGTTGTAAAGTCTGATTAATTTATGTGTTGTAGTTTGGGTTCAAATGTCATGTGTTGTCTCAATTTTTTGTTTCCTTCTTTTTCCCTATGTTGAGTTAGGTTTCTTCCTCTGGTGAGGAGTTTGAGCCATGAATACCAATTAGCTACTTTTTTATATAAAATTATTTTATTATTATTATTTTGTATAATATATGATATCATGAAGTGTTCTAATAATTATATTGATAATAGTTATTTTAACATACATGCCTTCTAAACAAAATATTGAAACTTATTCATTTTTTTAATTCAAAAATCTTACATCTATGAGCCTAAACAACTTAGTGATATGTGTAAATAATGGTTTGTTTTAATAAATATATATCAATACTATGTCAACAATGATTTTCATAATATAAAATATTAATACAATCTTAACTCTAAAGTTTTGCAACCAACATTATCATTATTTAAGAGCATAAAATAGTAACCTAACAAAATAAAATGACAATGCTATATTCCATCTTTCAACTTGTACTTCACAACATTTAAAATGCTAAAATTTACTACAAAGTGACATTGAAGGCATAGCAACACAAAAGGTATGCTATGTTTAATCAACAATCTTATATTTCAGCTTTAGAAGCTTTCTTAATTTTATTATAAATTTTCATTAAAATTTTGTTTTATTTCCTTCAATATTTTCAATTTTTTTGGGACAACACTAATAGTTTATATAATATTTGGTTTCATTAAGTCAAAACTTGGTGCTTTTGATAAAACGATTACTATTTTTAGGATTTTATCGTGAAACAAAGGCCTTATTTAGAACAATACAATGACATCGAGGAAAATATAAGGTAAAGGTATCTAGATCTTTTAGTTCCTTAATAAATTATACTCTTAAAGAATTGTTAAAAAGAATTTGATTTCTATTCGTATACTAAATTTTCTAATTATAATAAAAATCATCTTTACATGTACGAACAATCCCTAAGAAAAATTTAAACATGTAAATAATCTATACACATGATTTTTTTTCACTTTATCACATTAGTGATTGTTCATCTTGTATTGGCTCATTGGTGCATCAATATTGCCAAGTGCATGTCCTAAGGAGGGAGCTTGGAATACAGGGTGGGATTGGCCTATAGGATTTATAATAAATGATATCATAATATTTTTTTCATGCATTCATTATGATCATTTTAACCTTGTATGAGCTTGTCTGTCTTACGTCTTCATGTAATTTTTACCCCTTTTTATGGAACAATCAAATATAAATTTGAATGGAAAGCTGACATATAAGCGCCAACTTACCTGTCTATTTAATTTTACCTCATCACATAAAAAATATATACGAAAGGAAGCTTATAGTAATTTTATTTTATTTTTATTTTTACATAAAACTCATATTATAAAACACCATTGATAGAAATATCAATCCTATATTTTATAATATTTTGGGATCTAGGATTCATTATGATACCCTTGGGTTTTGGTGTACTATGAATCATTTTTGGTTTAGTAAAATAAAAATGAAAGGGAAATTAAGATACATGATTCTATTTTCATATTTATATACCTTTTGTTTTATAATATAATTTGATATTGGATATTGATAAAACTAATAATTAGAATTGAGTTGGATAATGAAATACGTTGTATTTGGGTTTACATGATCAACTTGTTTTTCCTTGTACGTGATTTCTTTCTTTCTTTCTTTCTTTGCATACCATTTTTATGGGACTTTTTAGGGATCATGCACATTGTTTATATTTAGTACGTCACAATTGTGTAGGATAAGCTTTTATAATTAATTCCATACTTCAAATTGTAAATATTGTTGTAGGAGATGAGACAAATGGTGCCAAAAATGACTTAGAGGTTTGTCTTGAATGTCTACAATGAGTTATCCACTTTGCCCTTACCTCTCAGCTAAATGTATGTCTTTTTGGTGATTATATTGAAATCAGATGTAAATGGTTTGAGAATTGATCCCTTATTACCTACTTTTTTGGTTTGGTCACCTTAAAGGAGTCTCTCCAGAATTGGTTTCACCACCATTAGGAGCCTGTGGGTATCTATGTGGTTAGAATTGAAAACCTCACCAAAGGGTTTCTCATTTTTAATTTTAAAGACCCATATAAAGTCCGAACACTCCTTTCCAAATCAAGCTAATTGTTTTTATAAAATATGCTCTTAATTTTATCCAACTAGACTTGACAATTCAAATCCATAGACCAAGCCTCTCTAAGAGTCCCCATCTAGGTTGAGCTTCCTGACCTATCTAGGCACCTTTGGTCCTTTATGAGTCAAATATTTTTAGCTTACACACAATGTCCTTATTGTATATTTTATACACCCCTTTGTTACCATCTATTATCATCATTTTTACATAATAAAGCCCATTAAGATCCATACTTTGAATCATAGGAGTAAGCTTTGGATCTATATTATTCTTTACATTAAGTGTGGATTGCCATCTTCTATGTTTGCAACAATTATAGGTTCTTAATTATTTTTTCAAGTATATGTAGTCTCTATTTCTATAAGTTTGTGTTTATCTTAGTCTATTAAAAGAAGTAATATTTTTATATGTTATCATATCTCACACACACATTATGGTGAACCAGGCATGAATTGTATCATGTCACTTATTAGATTTTATTCACATTTCCTTTGATTTTATAGACATGCAATTTTTTTAGATTCATATAATTTGAAATCTCTTCTAAATATAAATGTATATTTTATAAACGAAAATTAATTATCAAATATTTGAATCTTAATGACAACTATCTTAGATATAGGTTACTTTTGTTTTTCAATTCCTTGCATGCAATGATCTTATTGTATATTTTATACACCCCTTTGTTACCATTTATTATTATCATTGTTACATATTTAGGCATATTGAGATCCATACTTTGAATCATAAGTGTAATATTTGGATCCACAACGTTCTTGACATTGAGTGTGGACTACCCTATTATAGGTTTACCATAATTATAGGTCCTTACTTACTCTTTCAAGTATATGTAGGTTATATTGTTATAATTTTATTGTATCCCAGTTTATTGGAATAAATAAGATTATTATATATAATTATATCTCACGCATACACTATGGTGAACCCAACATGAATCGTATCCCACCATTAATTAAATTTTATTCACATTTCCCATTATTTTATAAACATACATATTTTTTGACATTCATAGATTTTGAAACCCCTTCTAAACATAAATTTATATTCTATAAATAAAAAATAATTATAAAAAATTTGAATCCTAATATCACTTACATCATTACCACAACACAAAGGGAAACCTTAAAATCCTTACCTTAGATCTTGATGATTAAGATAGTGTGAATGAAACTTCTTATCGAGGACTTCCCATTTCTAGTATGGATGAAGCTCCAAAGAATTTCCCATTTTCAACACCTATGTTTCTTCCATGTCCACCATTGATGACAAATCTTCATGGCTATAATTTTATAAGCATCATTTATCATATATTTTCCCATGGGTGAAGATCTCTACCACAATCTTCCCATTATTATCAACCCTAAATTAAATGGAAGAAGTGGTGATGATGATTTTTATAACTTTTACATACTCTCTAACTAGTCCTTGGTTGAATAACACTTAGTTTGCATGCCTTATGAAAAAACCTTTATAGGTGATATTGATTCTAGAGCTTCCAACAATACTCAAATGTACTTTATAGGTCAAATTTTTGTTTGAACCTTATTTAAAACATCTACGTTTAAAGAACAACTACATCAACCATGCCGATACAATTAGATATACTTAATATTCTCAAACAAAAAAACTATTGCATTTGTTTTACACTATTTGGTCATTAAACCTTATGCTAGCAACTAATTAGTTAATCTTAATTTATGTGTTAAAATTTATGTGATCACTTTTCCTAAGTAAGTTGCATAATATTTAAGTGGAAAAATAAAATAATATTATTTATAATAAGTTTATTTTCTATAATGATTTCATGTTATGTGATGTTTCACTAGATTCAACATATTCATAGGATTGCCATGTGCATTACAAGGCTAGTTGTCTTAGCAAATGAAGGTAGCTATCGTAGTTAAGATGCCCATGTTAATATCTCTAGATATGGTAAGAATTAAATTATGATGGTTTATTTTCTTCTTGAAAAATGTAACTAATCCTAGTTGTGCATGTCTCTACTCTTTGATTGACAGTGCAGGAATAACTTTGACTATTTAGGTAAGCTTTTTTTCCCTCTACTTGCATATTGTTGCAATGCATAAGTATGGTTTTATTTTTGATAATTTAAAGAGTTTCTTGTAAACCCATCTTGAATTCAACTCATTCTTAAAAATATTCAAGAGAATCCAACGACATTTCACAAAGGTAGCCTTGCAAAAATCTGTAATTTAGGGCATCACTCTATTGTAAATTTTTAGAGGTAAGTACTAAAAATTTCTTCTTAATTTTGAGTTTTTTTATTATTGCCTTGTTTTTTGGATGAACACGATGGCATGAAAAACGTAACGATAATGCTAACCATGTATGGCATTTTTTTTATGGATGTCACTTGCCTTGTGATGGCTTCTATTCCACATACCATTGTCTCTGCTTTCATTTTTACTTTTGAGGAAATAATATTGGAGCCTACATGGGCAACATTTTATGTCTTTTTATGTTTTTTCAATGTCTAGTTTAGGTTTTGTATATGGGTGGGACATATAGAGTTTACAACAAGGTTCCATGGCCAAGACAATGAGCGAAGATGAGATTTGACCTAGAGGCCTAGGTCCCCCAATACCAAATATAGAGGCTTGCCACCATATACCAGATACTAAGGCTTACGTATCTATGGATTTACACATGAATATATAGGGTTTTGGGGGTTGTTTTGCTCTAGTCTCATGGCATGGTGAAGATATTACCCCTGATTTTTTCAATGATGACTATCTTTGTAGAAAAGATAATAAACATATAGTGTTTTCTATTTCCATTGCATTCTTTCTTGAATTGGTATATTTTTAATGTTTTATGTTATTTAAATGTATTTGCAAAGTCATGTGCAGATATTTGAATATCTAAGACAATCTTTTCCTTCAATCTATTAGGAAAAGTAAATAAATCTAGAAAGTGTATATTATGTGTTGTGCTTATAAGCAATATTATCTTACCTCTATTTTTTCCCCTTGGCTATTGTCAATCATTTCATGTTTTTTTTCACATTTTGTATAAACTATAAAAACTTGGGCCATTTCAAGGCATGTGGCCCCCATTTCTCATACTATTCATTCCTATTTCCCATTTCTGGTAACATGGATTATATGGATGTCCTTCAACGATCTCTGATATGTGCATTTTACAGTTTTCTTCAAGACTAGAACAACATGACTCATCTTCTATGAAAGGTGTGTCACTTTGAAACTCTACATAAATATTTTATTAAGATAGCTTTGAAATCCATATTTCATCATACACTTAAGCTATATTCCCTCACTTGATCATGCATATAGGAGTCATTTATAGATAAAACAAGATAGAGTAGTAACAAGATAGAATAAGAGTGGTCCTCTATAGGTAAGGGAATCTCAAATTTCAAGAGTTATCACTAGTGACCCTCACGATGAAGACATGACACCATTGTAAAATTTAAAAATACACTTTGACAAATATTTTGACTTTGCATTCATGGATCAGAGGGATTCTTAGTTATGATAATACACTATGGTCGGATGTTGTTGTTGAACCTTATGATACAACATCCAATATTGTGAGACAAAAAAATGCTTGCAATGATGTATTTGAATTTCTACTTTTTATGTACTTGAATGAACGATGGTGTGTCTATTATTTTCATTTTTAGGGTAGCTAAAACCTGGAAACCTCTATCACATTGATGAAGAAGGCTTCCTTTTTATTGTGGATAGATTAAAGGAACAAATCAAATATAAAGGATATCAGGTAGTTTGTTCATAAATTTTCTAAGTCTAACTCCTGTCACATAGCCTATCCTTTATAAAATAGTAATTGCCTACCTTGTTCAAATACCATGTTATTTCCTTGCATCTTCAACTAGTCACTATTTCTCTAAGCCTATATTAATATATTGGCATGTATCCTTATTAGGAAGTAATGCCATTTATTGTCAAAAAAATTTTAAGAAAGAATTTGATTCAAGAGAACCTTTGCACCGTTATTGATGATAATGTACATTTAGTCTCTTTTTTTCAGTTTTCATTTGTTAAGGGAACAAATTAAATGAGTTTTGTTAATTGCAGCTATCTAATTTTTACACATTAAAGTAACTAAAATTATTGTTCACTCTACACTACCCTTTACATCTCAACTAAGATGTACTAATTATGACTGCATATGAACATGCAGGTATTTATCAATGAATAGGACCTTAAGCAATTTCTTGAAGAAGGCATATTATCTAGACTAGAAGTAACCTTTTCTAGAGAAGATACCCAAAATAAATTAAAATATCCACATTCTTGTTTTTCTAAGATAGATGTAGTTCAATTAACATATTTAAATCATGTATGGACGTTTATATAAATTCCTTCTTTATACATGGCCCTAGCCTTATAAAATTCTAAGTATCATATTTGTTGTCTGTCTAGCAGAATTCCAACCCATACACTGAATCTACTTAGTAAGTAAAATTTCAAGATTCCTTCAAATCCTATGACTCCAATTATCACGATAAGCCTTGGCAGAATTATTGTACCATTCAATGGTTTGGTCCAAAAAAGAGCTACTTTTCAAAGCTCAGGATTATAGCTTGGGGCATCTATCCTCTACTTTGGATGTAGGCATGTCACTAGTGGCATGATAGGTTGCCCATGCATTATTGAACATCATTTAACCTATGGTAAATCTTCATTCTTATGAATGGATAAATACATAAGGCTAACAAAATTTAATACATGTAAGATCAATGAACATCCACCCTTGTTCTTTTATACGGATAGCAATTTGTATGAATGGCAAGAGTCTTTGGAGACAAGTGAATCATGGATGTAAGGGACTGAGTATAATTTTCCATAGCCATAACTGAAGGGAAAAGTTGTGAAGGAGTTTGTCCCTCACAAAACATCTCTATAATAGAAGAAAGAAACAAGCTAGAATCTTCCTACAAGCTTGACAAACAAATTAACAGTTATCAAATTTGTGAACAAAAAGTAATTATCAAGTTTTGAAACACACAATTATGCCATACTAATTATTCAAAATAATGTTTTCAACTTTGATTTAAACTAACCTATAGGTACTTAGCACTTTGTGCCCCTTGTTTAGATATACTTTTTAATTGCCATAGTAAAACCCTGAGTTGCCATGTTCGGTGGGTAAGATCTGAGTGATGAAAGCAAATTATTTAGAGATATCGATTAATGCATACGTATGCATACTTTAAGAATACAGACAGAGATACGAAGACAGTGGAACAACGATGAAAATGTATCCATCAGGTAGCATAGGCAATTTAACTTTTACACCTAATATGCCACACAAGCCCTGACATAATTACAATAGGGCTCAGGGTATTGCCCTTATAGCAATCTTCAAGTTATCCCTAAAACTCATCTTCAAATAATTGTAATAATTTGCTCAATATTTTTATCTTTAATAATGATTCTAGAGAGACCCAAAAGTGAAAAACATTAAATCCTAATCTTTTTTTTAAAGTATCTGTAAAAAAAACATAAAATATAATTTTTGATAATTTTAATGTTAATTTTTGTGGGATGTGTATTTCTGTATATTTTAAGTTATTTTAATATAATTTTTATAAAAAATATTTAATTTATTATTATTTTTTATTTTTATATGATTTTTGAATTAAAATGTTATTAGTTTAATTATTATTTATATAAATTATTTTAAATTAATTTAAAATATATTATAAAAAATGGAAAAAAATAATAATAAAAAAATATATATAATTTTTTAATAGTTCTGATAATCATGTTAATAAGTATTTTATAATCATAACAAGGGGTGGAATGTAATAATATAAATATATTAATAATTATTTTTTATTTTTTTGACATTTATTTAATTATTATATAATAATATTAATATTGAATTTGATATATATTTAATTATTATATGTTAATCTTAATTTTAAATTAATATTCATTCGATTATTATATGATTTATTCAGTTTAGATTTTACATTTAATTGAATGCTATTTAGATTTCCCCCTCGATCTTCTTTAAAATAAAAATAAAGAAACAAACAAATAAACAAACAAAAACTTATATTAAAGTTTAGATTTTTTTTTTCCAACTTTTTTTAAAATAAAAAAATAATACAAAATAAAATTATTAATTAATATAATATAAAAAATAAAACAAATGTTAATATAGTATTGTAAAAACATGATCAACGCATGGCTATAAAAGAAAACATCGCGCCTGTTAGAAAAAACGTAGATAATAAATGAGAAAACCGGCCCATATAAAAGAAAATATTACGTACTATTAAATAAAAACGTGGATAAGAATAAGAAAGGTATTACTCAATTTTTTCACGAAAACATTCACATATAAAACAAAACAGACAAAATAAAGTTCGAATGAGAGCTGCGAAGGAAATCAAATGAGACAAACTGTCGCACAACTTAGTAAAACTGCGCGGGACACTGAGATGAAAGGTGGATCGTCATTCAACGGCCTTCAAGCTTTTGCAGACTATTTGGATGTCATTGTGTTTGATTATGTGGAACCGCGCTTGTACAAACAAGACCGGTTCCACATATTCAAAGACACTGACATATAATACAGATGCAGCCCATGCCCTGCCATTGCCGAGAAATAATTATTAAGAACTCTACGGTTGAGGTTTTGAAACTCAACTTTGTTTACTAATAAAATAAACTGGTCAAGAGTGGTAGTTGCAATTTGGACAAAGACTGGCAGTTGAGATTTGAATGGAAGTTTGCCATATTATAATTTTGTTTGTGTTTCTAATAAAATGAAATGGTGGAGAGTGGTAGTTTTAATTTGGATTAAGATTGGCAGTTGAGATTTGAATGGAAGGTTGTCATATTATAATTTCGTCTGCATCTTTGATAAAATGAAATGGTCAAGAATGGTAGTTTCAATTTGGACCAAAATTAATAGTTGAGATTTGAATGAAAGATTGTCGCATTATAATTTCCTCTATATCTCTAATAAAAGGACATGGTCGAGAGTGGTAGTTTCAATTTAAACCAAAACTAACAGTTGAAATTTGAATGAAAGATTGCTACATTATAACTTTGTCTATATTTCTAATAAAATGAAATAGTAGAAAGTGGTAGTTTTAATTTAAACCAAACTTAACAATTAAGATTTGAATAGAAGATTGCCACATTATAATTTCATCTCTATCTCTAATAAAATGAAATAATGATATATAGTAATTTTAATTTGGACGAAGACTGATAGTTTGAAATTTGAATGAAAAGTTGCCGATTATCTATGGTTTTCACTCTTCTACCGTGGTCATAAAGAAAGTGTCATACGAATTATGTGGACTGAAATCAAGATTATATATTTCCTCGGGGAAAATTTGGCTCTACATTGATTATTTATTTGGTTGTCACACATTCAAATTATAAGATGGTTATAAATTTGGCAATACTATTTAAAAAAAATCTTTAATATATATAAAAATCACATATAAATAATTATAATTATATTATAATTTCAAGTTAGCTATTTAACTATGCTGTAAATTGTAATATTTTCATAGATTTTATTTATTTTAATTGAATATAAATTATATAAGAAATAATTATAACTATGTTTATAATTTTAACATAATTACTAAATCATAATGTAAATTTAAATATTTTATTTTATTATATTTATTTTATTATTTATATATGTATATATTCTGATTTTCAAGGATTTGAAGAAAATCCTCCACTAATGAAGGGTGACTTGCTTCTAGGGCTTTGCATCTGCCCCTAACTTTTAACATGTCACAAGGTGCTTGACAAAAATTGAATTGAAGACTTAGACGACCGAAATCATTGATCCTATTCACTGGAGCTAACTCTTGAGAATTATTACTTTAATATATTAATAGTATAGATAGAGTAATAATATTTACATTAAGAATTTTTTTATAATTTTTTAATAATATTTAAATGGAAAAATATATTTAAGTTAAATATAGTTACATTATTACAATTTATTAAAATTGTATAATAAAATGAAAGGATTTTAAATTACTTATTTTCAAACAAATTTAAAATATAGAAATATAATTTCTTTATTTTGTAATTAGTAAATATCTAAGTTTAAAATTTAAACCTTTTAATAATATATATTTTTATAAGTTTTAAATAAATTAAGACCGAAAAAATGATTGTATATTATGAATAAATTAAAATTTAATTAAGCTAAATATATTAAAATTAAAAATTTAATTTAATTAAATAATTTTATCATTAAGAAGTATATATATATATATATATATATATATATATATATATATATATATATATATATATATATTTTTAAAAATGAAAACTACCTAAAACATGTTGTTTAAAACGTTCACTATGCAAAATCTAAAATTTTATTCTAGATAAAATATTATGTATACAAAATTTATTTTGACAACTTCCTACCTTGATTTAAATTGTCAAAAAATATGATTAAACTTTTTGTACCTTTACTTAAATTATTACAGAAATAGAATTATTGTTCTTGTTCCAATTAATATTTTAATTTGAACCTTTAAGAAAAATTATATATAATTATAATTGATTTATCTTGATATTTTTCAAGGATTTCAGCACTATACAATATTAAAAATAATATATCAATAATTTGATAATAATTCACTACTTAGATAAATTAGTAATGGGAAATGTTTTTATAATAAAAATTTCAATAGTTACAATACATATTATAATGAATAACAATAATATTTTTCCTATTAATGGATGTCTACATAAATTAGGAAGTCTACATATTTAGGAATGACTTAAATTTAAATTAAGTATTTATTGACATATAAACCAAATTCAATTGATTGAAAAGGGGAGAGATACATAATAAAAGTTAAGCAGAAAAGTAAAAAAGTCCATCTCATCAAGTGGGTTACAATTCAATGATGAGGATGATGGTGTAAAAGATGCTTCCTAATCATCCACCAAGGTACAAATCTTTGGAGATACAAAAAAATGATAAGAATAAGATTATGTCCTAGGTGAATTTAACATAATAGATACCCCTTAATCCTTGACACCTAAACCTAAGAAGTATTTTGTACACCTAATATGTATAAAAATAAGGTTTCAATAAATTAAAAAAAGGCCCACCCTAACTAAAATTAAAAATTTGCTTGCAAGATATATCTAAAATGTAACTAATTTCTCAAAAAAAGGGCATAACAATGGAAATTCTAAGGATGAAGAAGACAAAAACCATTCCTTCACCATATAAAAAAAATTAGGAAGACTATTAAAGGTCAATAAATATGTTACTAAAATTTAATTTAAAAGTTTAATTAATAAATACATAAAATACTTTGAAAATATGTTAACGAAAAAATTAAATGTTATTTTAGAATGAAAATTTATTGGTCCCAAAAAATTATTGTAAGTTTTAATTTATTATAAAGTTTACTCAAATTATATATCATCTGCTAATTAAAACATATTTTTTCTATTTATTAAAATATTTAAAATTTCTCAATAATTAATTTACATATTTATTAATTATTTAAAAATTAATTAATTAATTAATTTATTATTTAATTAATGTAAAGTTATGAGATGCTATTAGCCATGCATGAAAGAAAATTCTCGTAAGAATACTTGGAACTGGGTTTTTATAAACCATCTAGATTCCTTAGCTTCATTCATCTACAGTCCTTGGCCACTTGTAGTTAATCTTAAAAAAGAATATTCATTATGATGCCCTTGGGGTATAGTTCACTACGAATCGTTCTTGGTTTAGTACGATAAAAATGAAAGAGCAACTAAGAGAAATGATTTTAGTTTTATATTCATATACCTTTTATTTTCCACATATGACGTTGAATATTGGTAATAGTGAGCATTGAAATTCAATTGAACAAAGAAACTAGCTCTGATAAGATTTTTATGATGGATTTGTATTTTATTTTGTGCTTTTTTGACTTCCTTGCATATCACTTCTATGAGACTTTCTAGAGATCTTGCACATTAATTGCACTCAAAACTTCACTTTGTAAGTAGGCTAGCATTATATAAAGGCTTCCCTATGCTCAAATACAACCAAAAGAGCTCAAAATTTTGTCTCAAAGGTCTACAATGAGGTACTCCCTCTACCTTTCCCTCTCAACCAAAGATATGTCTTTTTAATGTCGCTATTCAAAATGCATCTAAATGTTATGAGTATTTAATGCTTATTGCCTACTTTGTTAGCTGGGTCCCCTTGGAGGAGTCTCTCCAAAATTGGGTTTTCCACCACTATAAGCCTACGAGCATCCATGTGGTCGGTGCCAAAAACCTCACTAGGGCTTTTTCCTTCTTTACTTTTAAAGAGACATGAAGTCCAAACCCTCCTTACCAAATCAAGTTGTTATTTTATGAAAAACATTCTCTTGGTTTTATCCAACTCAATTTAAGAATTGAAAGCTATATTACAAGCCTCTATGAGAGTCCTCATTTGGGTTAAGCTTCTTGACCGATTAGCGTAACTTTGTTCCTTTGTAGAGCAAATCCTTCTACACATTAGACACATTATTTTCTAGGAACAACCTAGGTGGTTTTCCTCCTATGCCAACAAATGGGTCTACATTGAGATGGACCTATCCAAATATTTGTAGGAGTTTATTGATATCCATCTTGGTGATGCCCAATAAGACCAAGGAGATGAGTGATATCAATTATCTGACCATTGTATAAAATATTATCTCTTAATGAAAATTTCAAATCCTTTCTCAACCCCTCTACAACTGAGAAACCCAAGGCAGCATAAAATAGGGATAGTTAGACCATGTTGTACTCTATCAAACTTCATCCAAGGTCAAAACCATCCTCTTGAGTACCTTCTTCTCCAATAATCAAGACTCCTCAAGAGATACCGACCTCACCTCTCTCTCTTGCTTTGCTCCCCTAGGCCCAACATAGCCTATTTTTTTAACAATTATGATTATTTTACATTGCATCCCACTATGATATCCTTAAATAATGCCTTTTTTCTTAGCAATCATGTATCCAACCCTATGGTGGTGGACACTCTCCCCAAGGCAAGCATAGGGCTGAAAGCCACTCCATAATGTATAGAGTTTCTTCTCTCCAAGAATACTATAATAGGTTTTTAATGGTAGCTGATATTCAAGATGAATATAGGGAGTTCAACACTGATGATATTTCCTAATTAAATTGCTATCATGTAATGTTTGATGTCTTACGTAGTCTTCCCAAAATACTATGTGCATTCTGCTTATAAATGAAAACATTCCCTAGATTTTGTTTGTCTGTAGGAAGTTAAGTTTTCATGTTTTCTTCTAGAGACTTCTATGAATTTTATTTGACATGATGCCAGCCAATTATCCACTCTGCATGAGGATGGATTTGGTAGTTCTAACATATTAGTTTTTCCTATGGATTTCCCTTTCATTATTGCCATGAGAGAGGACCCATCATACCGGGTTGTTTGGCTATTTTTGGATATTGAATGTCATTAATTAGGCATCCTTAACATTTACGCCCTTAATGATTATATTAATAAATATTTACTTTTGTGATTCTTAACTTACAACCTCCCTGCTGCCATGTGATAAGTGTGCATGAAATTTAATATGATTGAGTATTCCAAGCACAAATTTGGTGTTTTTCCTATAAGGAGAACATGAATCATGGCATTATTTCAATAATAAATGTGGTATTTTTAACCCACTCCTATAGCAACACTCAATTAATATGATGTCTTGGATTACATGGTCAACTATCATGCTAGGGATTATCACGTGCTCGAAAGTTTTAACCATTATATGATGTCAGAGAATTTTTTTTCTAACATTAATGACCATCCTATCACTATCCACTTTGATTTGGTTGTCTCATATCATACTATATTTCATATAGGGTGTAATGGGTCACAAAGTTATACAAGGTTACATTAAATCAATTAATCCTTAATACTTCTCTTCCATGACGTGTTGGTACCATTCGTTTGATTGCCCAAATTTATAACTTTCCCCCTTGAATTCCTCATAGTGCCAGCTAGATTGAGTGGTGGAATGGGGCCACTCTATGTGCCAATTCCTCCCTCTACCACTATGGGAAGCAAGTCGCACATGTTAAGAAGTGTAATGATGAGGGTATGCTCAAGAAATTATATAGGATATCCTCTCTTCTTGAGCTTAGTCCTTTTGATACTCATTTACATAATCTTATTTCGTCCCTCAAACACAAACTTAAGGTGGTAGATGGACATGCTATCAGATGGGCATAATTACATGCTCAACTAGATTATATCAACGTTAGAGATAAACCATCAAAATAATTCTTCAATCCCCTTAGGGCCAAACAGTCTCATGATCATATAAAGGCCAACAGGTTAGCTCAAATCAAATTCACCTCCATCTAAGAGATGCCCTCAAATTTCATGAAAGACTACCAACTAGTGTTCAAAGTGTAGGAGATTAATGAAGAAAGTTTTTGAGTTTTACAAGAATGCCTCGGCATTCTTCCTCATAAAGTTATAATATCTAAATAACAAATTTGTGACTCTCTCTTGAACATATAGGATATCATAGAGGCTATTTAATGGATGAGAAATGATAAGGATCCAGGCCTTGATGGTTTCCCATGTGTATTTTATAAGGTACATGGGAGTTTGTAGGGCCATACTTGTTATGGTTTAATATAGAATCCCTATAAAACCATTATTTGGGAGCTTTAAATAATCAAGACAATATTAGGTCTATACGTAAAATAGGTAATCCATATTTAGTTACTAGATGGAAACCCATCACTTTGTTGATTGTGTCCTAAAACATTATCACTAAATCTCTTGATAATCAACTCCATTTTATTCTTCATGTAATTTTTAGACATGAATAAAGTGGGTTTATTAGAATGAGTTATATTATTGATAATATCATTATAGTCTGGGAAGGTATGTAATGGGATAGAATTTCTCATTAGTTGACCATTTTCCACAATCATGACTTTGACAAAGCCTACGATTGCATTGAATGGCCTTTTATACTTGATATGGTAAATTTTATAGGTTTTGGCTAGTATTTTGTTTCAAAAGTCTCACTTTAATTTCATATTATTTGGCCTCTCTAACCATTGATGGATCTAATTCTAATAGCATTTTCTTGAAACACTACATCAAGAAAGGTTTCCCTTTTGCTCTAATGTTATATGTTATGTCCACACAATCATTATGATATCTTCTTGCCTTTAAGGATGAGAGGGGATTAGTACAGGGTATCTCTTTACTTGACCACTCTTCCCATCTCATCAATGGGCATTTGATAGATGACACTTTCCTCACACTAGAAGAACAAGAGTGAAACTTCCTAGAAGCTATGAAGTGTCTATATACTTTTTATTTGGCCTCTAAAGCTTGTTTGCAATGGAAGAAGAATTGGTATTTCAGACTAAGTCTTATTCTTATAACTGATTAGCTCCTCAATTTAAATTGGAAGTGGAATGCCCATGGAGAATAGTTCAAATTTCTTGGCATTCCTTTTGCCTTTGACTACTCTCCAACTGAGCTAAGGCAATATGTCATCAAAAGAGTGGAGAATAAAGTTGAATATTATCTTTATATTGGATATTCCAAATTTTCACCATGATTATGGCTGCTGCCCATGTATATTTTTCCTCCTTTTAGATTATTTCAAATGTGTCTTATGATAGATTAGCCAAAATTAGCAAAGTTTTCATTTTCTCTAATTATAAACATTCAAATGAATTCCATCATGTGGCCTAGAATATTTTGTTCCTTAATTGAGATAAAGGAGGCATGTGAATTGTTTTCATTTATAGATAGAGTGCATACTTATGTGCCAAATAATTTATGCACAGTATTATAGGTAATGTGGCCTAGAAAATCTTGTTAAGGCTCTGTGTCTCCTCAGGGATCCCTATGGTGGGCCCAGTTTAAATAATATAGGATTGCATTCCCTCCTAATTACTAAGGATATTTATAAAATTGAAGGCTCTTTTGTTTCTGAAAGCATATGGAAAGCTTTTGAAGATGTTAAATCTTACGTGAAATAGATTGGGGGTGTTTTTCACAAGTCTATATTTCAAGGATCATAGAATCTGGTGGTATCCTATTATGATAGGCACTGATATTATTTTAGTGGAATAGATAGGAATTAAATCCCTCATACTATTTGTGAAAGGTATTTACCATTCAGGATTTACTATCTATTAGGGATTGGATTCATTGTCTTGATTTTAATGTTAAATTTCAACTAAAGAATGATGACTTACCTTCTATCCTTCACATCCAAGATATTATTCTTGATGTTAGGCTTCATGATTTTGGATAACAACCACCTTAGATATAGTAGAAGAACTAGTAGTGGAATTATGAGACCCATTCTAAAAATTATTATCCAAGCCTTTTGTACTATGTCATGAGTGCCCTTTCCTATGTTTTCTAGAAGATCAATAGGCATTAGAGGATTAACTCCTTCCTAGTAACTTGAATTATAATAATATAAAAAAATATGAAATTTGAAGGTGGGACCTAAACTTTTATACTTACTTTATTGTCTTGTTTATCAACATTTCCCACTCAGCCAATGGCTCTCTCACATGAGCATTGATTCACCCAAATGCCCTCCTTGCTAGTAGCTTGAGTCATTCAATCACTTATTTTGTTTATTCCATTGGGCTTAACCCACTTAGAATTATATTCATAGTCTAGTCTTGCCTTATCAACCTCAACCTTTTTCTTAGCAGCTTGTTCTGGGGGATACGACCAACTAGCCATATTTTATTTATGTTTTGTGAAAATTTTCAAAGCTAATATTACTTTACACTTATGGAAAGATAGAAATAATGTTATATTTTAAAATGATGAATGTCATAGTAACTTTTCCATTAACAATAAGGTTTATGTTATTTAATTAGCTTCCATTAAAATTCAAGCCTTAACATACAAGGTTGTGATGGAAGTCTGACACCTCCAAGAATTTTCAGACCACTAAGGTAGTTCCCCTTATACTACGAGTCAAGTTCCTCTTCATGGATAATGCTTGGGAGTGCCACTAACACCTTCCAAGAGGCATATAAGTCACTCATGTAGTCAGGGACATTTTTGTCCTTCATTTCATATTAGGGGATGGGGTTTCCCACCACCAAATAATAAAAATGACATAGCTCCCTCTTGCATTTTCTCTCTTACTAACATAATTATTTAATCATAGCCTACTAATGGTTGGAATATTAAAATGGCATTGGACCCACTAGAGGGTTGTGTGGACCTTAATACTCCTACAATAGAGCCTTTCACATGGGTGTCTCTACTATGCAAGGATGACCCTCTACCTCCTACCTAGGGTGTTGTAAAGTGTGCTTAATTTATGTGTTGTGGTTTGGTTTCGAGTTCATGTCTTATCTAACTTTTTGATTCCTTCTTTTCCCTGTGTTGATTTTGGTTTCTCCTTCTGGAAAGGAGTTTGAGCCTTGAATACCAATTGGATACTTTTATATATATAATTAATTTATTATCTCTTTTATTAAGGTTAAAGGGTTTTTTTTAAACTAGGGACCCCAGAAGACAATCCAAAAATACATGGATAAAAAATGTTGTAATCCACAAAAAATAGAAAATATAGCAAGGCAAATCTAAGGACTAAAACCAACCCAAAAGTAGCAAAAAAATAACCAAATGAGGGATTTAAAGTAACATACCCTCAAACCTAAAAATGAAAGAAATAGTAGTGGTCATCAAGATAGAGAATACAAAGATTACTGTAACAAAACTAAATTGAAGAAAGTCTCTCTTTTTCTTTTTTCTAATTGACATCTGAAAGACATTATTAGTGAATTTAGTTCTTTTTTACCTCTTCCTTTCTTCCATTTCACTAGCTTCTATTGATTCCCCTCCTTTGTATTTAGAAATATGGGTATGCCTAACACCAAAGAAGTCTCTAGAATTTTATCCATAGTAAAATATATTAATCCTTGCCCTGAGAGTAGGGTAATAACTTTTGTGGATTTGACACTTTTCTCAATTTGAGATTTAGAATCCATTGCTAGGATTTACTCATCTTTTATAATTCTAAATCTAGTGTCACCTTCCCAACTAGATCGGTGGCCTTGGACTCCCCATCCTTGACTAAATGTTCAATCGGTGTGTATGGAATCATTTTTTATTCATCTTCGCCTAAATATATATTTACTTCCATTGTCAAATGATTTACCTCTGCATCTACCCACCAATTATTACCTCTCTTATGTTTTAGACTAGGGTAATCATTTATAATATGTCCCATGAGGAAACATCTATGACATCTAAATGGGAGTCCCTCATAATCTATTAATTGAACCCATGTTTTGTTCCTCATAACCAACTCCACTTGAGCTAGGATTTTTTTGGAAAGGTTGACATAGGAAAGAAATATGGCATAGGTGGAATTTCCTTGTTTAATAGTCAAAGAATCCAAACACTAAAAATTTCCAACAACATCTCTAATCTCTTTAAAACCCCCCACATCCCAGAATTGTAGGGGAAGATTTGGAAAATGGACCCATATAAGTTTTATATTAAAAATTTTGGTATGGGGGTTAAAATTGGAATGCTAGGGTTTAGACATTAGCCAATGATTCTCCCAGTGCCATGAATGTGTGAAAATAAGATCCTTTTTAGTCATAGAATCAAAAATAATAATAAAAAATACCTTTTTCATAGGGGTGAATGCTAATTCTAGGATATTTAAGAGGTTTCTATCTTTTTATAATCCAAGCATGGAAATCCCAAAGAGAAGGCCATAAAACCTCTAATTTAAAAATCTTTCTGAACTTAGATAAATGTTCTTCCATACCCATAGTTTCTCAAATAGCTCTCTTTTCAAAATGAATAACATGATTTATAGTTGTTAGGGATAAATATTTAACCCTTAGCTTTCTTGTGGTTACATCAACATATGAGGTATGTTGTTGAAACACCTTCATTATAATGGGATCACTCCCAGGTGAAACCCTTGATGTAACTACCTGAAACACTTTACTGGCTGGCAGATCTAAAATTCATGCACTAGTTCCCTTTAAGCCATTGGTAGATGCCACTCCAAATCCAAGTATCGCCATTCTCTTATTTATAGATTCCATCATTGTATAACTAGATTTCATCTTGTGTGTAGCTGCTGCCACACTGAAACCTAATTTTGACACTGCCTTAGGTAGAAGCCCCTTCGCCCATATACCATGCTGATCCCTTTAGTTTATCCCTTCATTATTATATCTACCATCACAGGTTCTCACTGGCGTCGTATTATGCAGGGCATCGCTATGAAACTCTAAAACCATTACTTCCATCATTTTGTCTTATTATTATTATTATTATTATTATTATTATTATTATTATTATTATTATTATTATTATTATTATTATTATTATTATTATTATTATTATTTATAATATATGATAACAATAAGTGTTCTAATAGTTATATTTATAATAGTTATTTTACCACACATGTCTTCTAGTAACAATATTGAAACTTTTTCATTTTTTTTTAATTCAAAAAGCTTACATCTGTGAGCTTAAACAACTTAGTGATATGTTTCAATAATTTTTATATAACAAATATGTTTTAATACTATGTCAATAGTGACTTTCATATTACAAAATATTAATACAATCTCAACTCTAAAGTTTTGTAACCAATAGTATCATTATTCAAGATCTTAAAATAGCCACTTAATAAAATAAAATGACAATGATATATTCCATCTTTCAACTTGTAGTTCACAACATTTGAAATTTTAAAATTTACTTTGAAGTCCCACCAAAGCCATAGGAACATAAAAGTTATGCTATTCATAACCACCAATCTTATATTCATATTTAGAATATTTCTTAATTTACTCGTAAATTTCCATACAAAACTTGTTTTATTTCCATCAATTCTTTCATTTTTTTGGACAAAACTAATAGTCTGTATAATATTTGGTTTCAATAATTAAGATTTTGGTGCACTTGCTAACATGATTACTATTTTTTAGGATTTTATAGTGAAACAAAGGCCTTATTTAGAACAATACGATGACATACAAGAAAATACAAAGAAATGATATCTAAATGTTTCAGTTCCTTAGAAAATTTTACTCTTAATAATCATTAAAAAGATTTTGATTTATATTCTTATAAGTAATTTTCTAAATTATAATAAAAATCATGTTTATGTGTGGGAGTAATCCCTAACAAAAATGTAAACAAGTTAATAATATATAAACATGATTTTTTTCACTTTATCACTTCAGTGATGGTTTATCTTGTATTGGCTTGTTGGTGCATCAATATTCCTGAGTACATGTCCTAAGGAGGGAACTTAGAATGGGGTGGGATTGGAACATAGTATTTACAATAAATTCTATCATAATATTTGTTCATACTTTCATTATGATCATTACAACCTTATATGAGCCTATTTCTATCTTAAATCTTCATCTAGTTTTTCTCCCTTTTTATGGAGCACTCAAATATAAATTTGAATGAAAAATCACCATATAAACACCAACTTACTTGTCTATTCAATTTTACTTCATCACAAAACAAGCTATTTATGAAAGGTAACTTCACAATAATTTTATTTTGTTTTTATTTTTACATACAACTCATATTATAAAACACCATTTTTAAAAAGTCAATGCTAGATTGTATAATATTGTGGGATATAGGCTTCATTACGACACCCTTGGGTTATGGTGTACTAGGAATCATTCTTGGTTTAGTAAAATAAAAATGAAAGGGCAATTAAGATACATGATTCTAATTTCATATTTATATACTTTTTATTTTATCACATACATTATATTGAATATTGATAATAATGATAATTTGAATTGAATTTTACAATGAAATAAGATTTATTTGGGTTTTCATGTTCAACTTGCCTTCCCTTGTGTGCCTTCTTGCCTTCCTTGCATATCGCTTATGTGGGACATTTTAGGGATAATGTGTATTATTTTCACTTGGCACTTCACCATGTGGGTAGGATAACCTTATATAATTACTTCCATACTCTCAATTGCATCTATTATTATAGGATATGAGAGAAATGGTGCCAAAAGTGGCTCAAAATTTTGCCCTAAAGGTCTAAAATGAGGTATTCCCTCTACCCTTACCTCTCAGTTAAAGGTATGCAATTTTGGTGATTATATTGAAATTACATGTAAATGGTATGAGAATTGTTCACTTATTATGTACTTTGTTGGTTTGGTTACCTTGAAAAAGTCTCTCTAGAATTGGTTTCACCACCACTGGGAGCCCGCAGTCATCCATGTGGTCAGCATTAGAAACCTCAGCAAAAAATTTTCGCTTTTTTAATTTTAAAGAGCCATCTAAAGTTCAAACCCTCCTTCCTAAAACAAGTTAATAGGTTTTATAAAATACACTCTTGATTTTATCCAACTAGAGCTGAGAATTTAAAGCCATAAACCAAGCCTCTCTGAGAGTCCCCATCTAGGTTGAGCCTCCCGGCCTATTCGAGCACCTTTGGTCCTTTATAGATCGAATATTTTTCCCCATTGGGCACATGTTTTTTAATATAAATACATGTGGTTATCCTTACAACCAATAAATGGGTTTGTATTGAGGTGGACCTATCCAAAGAATTGAAAGAGTTTATTAATATCTTGGTTAGTGATACCTGTTGGGTGTGAAAAGTGGTATACTTCAACTTACCTAACACTTTCTTCTAATATTAGGCATCTGACCATTGTATCAATTATTATCCCCTTATATGATGTTTAAATCCTTGCTCAACCTATCTATAATCCAATAAAATTAAGGTGGTATAAAATAGGGATGATTGGACTAGGTTTAACTATAAGAAACCTAAATTAGGGTTGAAACCCTCCTCTCTAGAAACTTCTTATCTAATAATCAAGATGTCTCAAGAGATAACCACCTCACCTCCCCTTGTTTCTCTACTCTCCCAGGTCTAACAATGCCTATTTTTTAACATTTACTATGATTATAAGTTACCTCACATTGGGATATCCTTAAACATTTTCACTTTCTTTTGGTAATCATGTATCCCACCCCATGGTGGTGGAGACTCTCCCTGAGGGAAGCATGGGTATACATACCACTCTATCATGTTGGGAGGTCACTCTCACCTATACCAGTGTAATAATTTTACAATTTTAGTTTATTTTTATGATGGATAGGTGGAGTTATACATAGATGATATTTCATAATTAATTTTTTATCAAGGACTATTCAAGGCCTTACATAGTCTTCCATAAAAATAATTTATGCATGCTACCTATCAATGAATAAGTTATCTATTTTTTTTATCTGCATGAAGTTAAATTTACAAGTTTTATTTTGTAAACTTACCTACATTATATTTGGCATTATGTCATCTAATTTTACACTATGCATGAGGATGGACATGGTAGTTCTATCATATTAATTTTACCTAAGTTTTCCCCCTTTATTATTTCCATGGGGGAGGACCCATCACTTTGGGGTATTTGGATCCTCTTGGATATTTAAGGTCATTCATTAGGCATCCTCAACATTTACATCCCAAATGATGGTCTTGAAATTTTTTTACTTTGGTGATCCTTAACTAACAACCTCCCCACTGCAACGTGGTTTGTGTGCAAGGACATTTATATGATTTAGCATTCCAAGGACAAAGTTAGAGTCTTGCCTTTGAGGTGGTGCATTAGAGAACATGAATCATGGTATTTTTTCAAGAATAAATGGGGTCTCATCAAACAACTCCTCTAGAGACACTCAATTGATAGCACGGTATTGGTTTACATGGTCTAACTATTGTGCTAAGGGTTACCCCATGCTCAATTTTTTTACTGTTATATGATGTTAGATTAAAATATTTTATTCATTTCTAACATTAATGGTTAGCTTCTCATTTTTTAGTCTAATTTGGTGATCTCCTATCATACTCTAATTCATATATAGTGGAATGGGTCTCAAGGATGTACAAGGTACCATATAATCAATTAATTATTAGTACTTATATCCTAGGCCATGATGGCACTATCCACTTGATTTATCAAATTTCAAACTTGGCTCTCTGACCTCTTCATA
Source organism: Torreya grandis (assembly GCA_037957365.1). Classification (NCBI taxonomy): domain Eukaryota; kingdom Viridiplantae; phylum Streptophyta; class Pinopsida; order Cupressales; family Taxaceae; genus Torreya; species Torreya grandis. The sequence goes on from JARHVA010002951.1 coordinate 1,145,308, forward strand.
GTGCTAGCTAGATTGAGTAGTGGAATGATGTCATTCTTTAGAGCACCACATTTTCTAGCCATAATGGGAAGAAATTTATGCACGTTAGGAAACATAATGAGGAGGTTACGCTTAAGTAATTCCAGAGGGTATCCTCGAATATTGAGTTTAGTTATTTGATACTCTTTTACATAATATTATTACCTCCATCGAATAACACATTAAGGTGGTAGTTAGCCATGCTATTAGAAAGGCACAATTATGCACTCAACTATATCGGATCAAGGTTGAAGGCAAAACACAAATTCAATTATTTAATTGCCTCAGGGCCAAAGAGTCTTGTGATTAGATGAATACCATCAATTCAACTCAAGCTAGGTTCACCATACTTCCAAACATCTCAACTTACATGAAACAATACCAACTACTATTCAAATCCTAGGGGGCCAAGGAAAAAATCTCTTGAGTTCTACAAGAATTCCTTGATGTGGTTCCTAGTAAAGTTAGAGTAGCAAACCAAAAAATATATGGATCACCCTTAGCCATCTAGGATCTTACTAAGGCTCTATAGTACATGATAATTGATAAGCCCCTAATCCTCGATGGTTTCCAATGTGAATTTTAAGAGGTTACATGGGAATTTGTAGTGTTATACATGATTTTGGATAATAAATAATCCATACAAAACCATTCTTTGGGAGCTTTAATTAATGTAGTCAATATAAATATTATACCCAAAGCTTGCCATCTAAAGCTAATAACCATTTGGCAGCCCATCACTTTGTTGAATGTTTATTAAATAATTATCACCAAAGATATTATCAATTAGATTCATTTTATTATTCCCATAACTATTAGATATGAAAAAAATAAGTTTATTCGAGAAACATACATTCTTGATAATCTCATTATGGTCTAGGAAGGCATGAAATGGTCTAGATTTTCATGTTAACACATCATTTTCCTCAAGATTGACTTTAAAAAATCCCACGATTATATTCAATGGGATTTTATCCTTGTTATGTTAATGGATTTGGGTTTTTGCTAGTATTTTGCTTTTGTAGTCTCAACTTTACTCTCAAATGTTTTAGCTTGTCTTACCATTAATGGTTTTAAGTCTAATAGAATTTTCCTACAATGCTCCATAAGAAAATACTTACCTATTGTGATGGTGTTATATGTTCTCCCATCATAATAATTAGGATATATTCTTTCATTTAAAGATAAGAGCGGGTTATTCTAAGGTATCTATTTACTTGATTGCTCTTCCTAGCTTATCAATGTGATTTTTGTAGATGACATTTTCCTCACGCTAAAATAACAAGAGAAAAAATTAATAGAAGCTACTAAGTTAATTAATACTTTTTGATTGGCCTTTGGATGTAGTTTTAATTGAGTAAGACTAAGTGTTTTAGACAAATTATGATGCATATACTTGATTAGATCCTTTATCTTAATTCGAAGTGGACTTCACTTGGACAAAAATTCAAATTTATTGGCATTTTATTTGCATTTGAATGATCTTTGACTAAGCTATGTAAGCATATCATCATAAGAATGGATAATAAAGTTGAATATTTGATTAACAAGCCTTTATATTTAGATGGGAAATTCCAAATTTGCACCAAGGTTATGGATACTACCCATGTTTATTATTCCTCCTTTTAGGATATTTCAAAAGCATCTTATGATAACATCCAAAATTCTCAATATTTTTATTTATTTTAAACACAAACATTCTAATGGCTTCCATCGTGTGGCATAGATATTTTGTTCTTTCCTTGAGTAAAAGGAGGCATGGGAATTGTTTCCCTTTATAGATAGAGTTTAACCTTTTGTCATAAATGTATTGTGCACACCATTAAAGGTAGAGAGGCATAAAATAGATTGATAAGGCTCTGTATATCCTTTTGGGAACCCTATAGTAGACCCAATTGGAATAATATAGGCTTCCACTCCATTCTCATCCCTATGGCTCTTATTAAAACTGAACGATTTTTTGTTGCTAAAAGCATATGGAAAGATTTTGAATTTTTTAAACTCACATAAAATATATTGGGTATGGTTTTCACAATGGTATCTATTTTAGTGATAGTAGAATCGAGTGGAATCCTATTATGATAGGCACTAATGTTTTTTTGGATGAATTTAAATCCATCAAACTCTTTCAGAAATGTATCCTTACCATTTGAGATTTGGTTATTGATAGGAACTAGATTCCTTGGCCTAATTTGAAAGTTAAATTTCAAATAAACACTAATGACCTACCTTCTATCCTTCACATTCAATGTATTATTCTCAATGTTATGCTTCACAGGTTTGGCTAGAAACCAACTTGAGCATGGTAGAAGGATTGGTGGTGGAATTATGACACACATTTTAAAAATTATTCTCTATGAATTATATATAAAGTCATTATCCCCTTTCCCCCTACTCTCCACAAGCTCAATAGGTGTCAGGGGATTAACTAGTCCCCCATAACTTGGCTTATTAGTATCAATAAAATATGGAATTTTGGGTAGAACTTAAAATTTCACACTTCCTATGGTGTCTCATTTATCAAAGTTTTCTTCTTGGTGAGAGGATCTATCACATGACCATTACTCTACCCAAGTATCCTACCTAATAATAGCTCGAGTTAGTCAAGCACCTATTTTGGTTCTTCCCTCAAGCCCAATACTCTTGGAATTGATTCACAATCGATTACAACCTTATCAAGTAGCCTTATTCTTGGTGGATTATTTGAATCTAGGGGAGTTGGCTGATTAGTCAACTTCTATGAATTTTTTGTGGACTTTTTATGGAAAGTTATAAATAATGTTATATTCAACAATGATTAATTTTATTATCATTTTCATATTAAGAAAAATGTTTCTATTATTTATTCATCTTGCATGTAGGTTCAATACAAAATGAACAAGGTTGTGATATAAGTCTACCACCTCCATGAGCTATTGGACCAATGGGGTAATGTCCCCTGCACTATGAGTTAGGTACGTTATGATATACCACCCTTGGGATATCCACAGCCACCTCCTAGGAAGCGTAGAAGCTGGTAATGGAATTAGAGCCATTTTTCCCATTAATTTCATTCAATGTGGTGGGGATTACCATAATTACATGGTAAAATTGACATAAAACCCTCTAACATAGGCTCTTGATATGACCTCAGACCCCTTAGATGGTTAGGTGGCCCCAGATCCTCCTGCTATAGAAAATTTTGCTTTAGCATACCTATCACCATAGAATGACCCTCCAAATCCTCCCTCACGTGTTATAGTTAATTCTTAATTTCCTTATTGTCTCAATTTTTTGTTTCCTATGTTTTTTTGTGTTGATCTAGATTTTTTTCCTATGGTGAGGAGTTTGATATGTGAATACCAATTAACTAATTTTTTATGTAACCTTTATTATAATATTATTATTTTTTGTAGAATATATGATATCGTGAAGCATTCTAATAGTAATATTGATAATAATTACTTTACCATGTAGGCTTTTTACTCACAACATTGATTTTTTTTCATTTCTTTGTATTTAAAAATATTTCCTTACATTCATGAGCCTAAGAAACTTAGAGAGACGTTTCAAAAATGTTTTTTAAATAAATATATATATTAATTTTTAATTAATGGTAAAACTGTGTTCCAACCCATTACAAATGAAAACAAACATGGTCAGCAGATAAAAAAAAAACAAGCCAATAACAAAACCAAAAAATAACCACCACTACAAGAATAGTAGAACAATAACAATAAATAACAATCATAAAAGCTATGCAAAAAAATAGAAGAACTAGGACCCATCAAAACTAGTTTCATTTTGTGATCTAAGGGTCATTTGAAGATGTGTTGAATCATTTGTTCTTTAATTTTTTTTGTTACCAACAATTATCTAATGTCCTCCATCATCATGAAGGATAATAATAGAAATTTCCAGAACAACTTCTGATTTATCCAAAGGTAACTATGTTAATGAATCATTTTTTTGCATCCTCACATAAAATTGGGTGGTATCTATTATCCTTCCCCAAGGGGAGAAAATCTTTAAATACTCTTTCAATTTCATTTTGGGACAAAACCGTATCATCTATTGGTATATCTGAATCACTCTTTGACTCATTACTCTAATTGTCTTTGAAAACATTAAAATACTTAGGAAGAGCATCCTTCCACCAATATAATATTAATATGTCAACAATACTTTTCATATTTAAAAATATTAACACAATTCTAACTTTAATTTTTTTACAACCAATAGTCTCATTATTCAAACACATGAAATATTCACATCACAAAATCAAATGACAATGATATTCCATATTTCAACTTGTAGTTCTCAACATTCGATATGTTAAAGTTTACTTTGAAGTGACACCATAATTAGAGGACCGTAAAATGTGTGATATGCTTAATGACCAATGTTATATGTCAGGTTTAGAATCCTCAATTTTCTCATAAATTTGTATATAAAACTTATTTTATTTCCACTAATAGTTTCAGTTTTTTGGACAACCCTGATAGTCTATATAAGATATGGTTTCAAAAAGTGAGAATTTTATGCTTTTCCTAACATGTTTACTATTTTATAGGCTTTTATGTTGAACCAAAGGCCTTATTTAGAATAATAAAATGAATTTTAGACAAATTAATTAAAAAGTATATGGATATTTCAATTCCTTAATAAATTCTAATGTTAAAAAATTATTACTAGGAATTTGATTTCTATTATTATAATGAATTTTTAAAATCATAATAGGAAACATGCTTACATGTAAGAATAATGAATAATAAAAATTTAAACAATTTAATAATGTATACACATAATTTTTTTTCATTTATTAATTTAATGATACTTTTTCATGTATTGGCATGTTGGTGTGTCAATCTCCCCAAGTGCGTGTCTTGAGGAGGGCTTTTCAAATCAGGTGAGATTGGCCATTAGTATTTAAGATATATTTTTTCATACCTTGACATTCTAATCTTCTCTGAGCCTCTTTCTATCTTACCTCTTCTTTTAAATTTCATTTAGTCTTTCTAACCACCCTACATTTCTAATGTATCAGCTAGGTTGATAAAATATATTTTGTGCCTATATTTCCTTTTAATATATTCCTTTGGTTTATAATATTTTTGATATCATCCTTGTCAATTGTATTTATCAGCCTAGATGGTATAGTTATGTGTTAGTTAACATATTTCTAACTGTATCAATCTAGATGATAATGTTGGCTTAAATTTTAGGATTGGTTTTTGTAATTGGAACCATAGATATAGGGGTCATATTATCATTAAAAAATAGAAAATTAATGAATCTACTTGCACTCTTATTTTATGATCTTAAGTAGTAAAACAAAGAGTCATGAGTTTAGAGTCTCATTCTTTGATGTCTAGTCTTGTTAAGGGTCTTTCAAGCTCAATAGGAAGAGACGGGTCAGAGAGTTGCACTAGTATTTTGAATCTAAAACTTAGGATATATAGGTCTTTTATTTTTCATTTCATGTCTTTATCTTACAACATCACATGGAAACTTCTACTTGAGCCATGTGGAGAAATTGACGCGTTAATGAGTCTACACAAATTAAAGTATCTTTATCCCTATTCTATTTTATTTATTTATTTAGTAGATAGACTAATTTTTTATTTATAGAGTGGATATATGATATTTATCCTTTCTTATGCTCCTCCTTATACTAAATAAGCTATTATATTTATATGGTTTCTTAGAATGTCCATTTATCAATTTAGGTTCCATAGAACCCTCATTGGTAAACCATTGCATCAGTTAATTTCTTAGTAATTTATAACTTTAAAACTATATTAGATCTAGGTTACCCTTTTTTTTAGTTCCTTGAATGTAATATCCTTATTTTTCTTCTATACACCCATTTTTTTACCATTTATTATTATCATTGTTACATATTTAAGCATATAGAGATCCATACATTGAATCATAGGTGTAAGCCTTAGAACCATATCATTATTTACATTGAGTGTCAATTTCTTTCTTCTATGTTTGTGACAATTATAGTTCCGTACCTATTTTTTCAAGTATACATAAGCTCCATTTTTATAAGCTTGTTGTATCCTAGTTTATTGAAAAAAATAAGATTATTGTAGGTCATCATATCCCTACATATATTCTAAGGAACCCAACATAAATCATATCCTACCACTAATTAGATGTTATTCACATTTCCATTTATTTTCTAAACATGTATTTTTTTTCTAAATTCATAGGTTTTGAAATCTCTTCTAAACACAGGTTTCAATTACATGAAAAAAAATTAATTATCAAAGATTTTAGTCTTAATCTCACTCATATTCTTACCATAAAATCTCACTCATATTCTTACCATAAAAGAAAGCATTGAAATCCTTACCTATTATCTTCATGATTATTAATAGTACGGGTGAAGATCGTATTGAGGACATTCCCATTTCTAGCTTGGATGAAGCTCCCATATATATTTTCATACTTTGAACAAATGTTTCTTACATGCCCACCTTTGATGAGAAATCATCACAGTGATAATTTCATAAAGATCATCTATCATATTTTTCCCATCGCCGAAGATCTATACCACAATATTCAATTTTTTATCAACCCTAAATTAAAATAAAGTAGTGGTGAGGATGTTTTTTACAATTTTTACATTCCCTCTAACTATTCCTTGGATGCATAACACTTAGTTTGCATGCTTTGCAGTAAAAAAATTTATAGGTGATATTGATCCCAAAGTTTTTAGTAGTATTTAGACCTACCTCTATAAGTTGAATTTAAAATGAACTTTCTTTAAAATATCTACATTTAAAAAAGAATGTATTTACCATGTCGATACATTTTTACTATTTTTCATATAATAATAAGTGTTTTTTCAGTTACATTTGCGAATGGGGATGTGAAGTACAATGACATGAGTGTATTAACTTTTAATTATTTTAGAATATGATAAAATAAAAACCATACCCACTTTTAATTAGATTATTTGATTTATATATTACAATTAATATAATATATATTATATAATATAATAAAATATTATTTATAATATAATATATAATACTATTAAATAATATATAATAATATTATAATAATTTATATTTGTTATTACTATTATATATTATATATTATATATTTTTATATATTATAATTTATACATATTATAATATATAAATCACACACACACACATTATTTGTACAACAAAATTATAATAATAAAAAAAATAAAAAGAGGGGTTTTTGAATTGGGAAGAGCAGAGCTAATGCCAAGTGATAGCAATCAACCAATGAGCAACAACAGTTGAAGAATGCCTAAATTCTGCACTGGAGAGATCTAAGCATGCAACGAGGAAGCATGCAATTTTCCCTCATGTTTGTAGAATGTTCCAATTCATGTAATTCATTTAAAACCCTCATCAAATAATGCAAAGTAATCTTCTTTTGTCTAACCCTAATCGATGCCTATTCTAAAGTTTAGAATTTTTCGAGCAAAGATATGCTGAAGGCTCATTTATATAAAATTTATACAAATATTAAATATTTATATTAATTGTAGATATTATATAAATATATAAAATATATATTATATCTTAGTATACATATTTTAGATAAATTTGTATAAAATATACCGATAAATATCATTATTGAAGTATTTATTTCACTAATGACACAATTCATTACGATATAGATGCTTCGAGAATGATATCTATCAATATATATGCTTGTACATGTATTTATTTAGATATATATTTTTAATAGCCATATTAAATGATATGCTTTGATTTTCAATTTGAATCTTCTTTAATTTTAATAGCTATAGTAATTATGTTAATAAATGTTTTATAATGATAATAAGAGGTGAAATGTAAAAGTATAATTATAATAAGAATTATATTTGGTTTTAAATTTAACATCTGTTTAATTTTAATATAATAATTGTAACCATAAATTTGATGCCTATTTAATTTTTATATGATATTAAATTTAATTTTCATTTGACCATTAGATGGTTTATTCAATCTTATTTTTTATGTTCAATCTACTATCATATATATATTCTTTTAACTTAGAGAAGTGACTTAAAAAAGGTAGTATCCTTGACATGCGTTGAAGTTTGGAGGATTTTTTAAAAAGAATCTACTTGTAAAATATTACTAAAGTCACACAGGAAGATAATACAGATATCACAGTTGACCTTATAAAACCAAACAGACAAAATAAATTTCGAATATGTTGACCGTGCTTGTTTCATTGTGATGAAAGCTGGAGAAGGAAATCAAATGAGACAAACTCCCGCAGATCTTACTAAAACTGCGCGGGACGCTCTATTGAAAGGGGGATCGTCTTTCAACGTCCTTCGAGCTTTGAGGTTTTGAAACTGGTCCCAAATAAAATAAAATAAACAAGTCGAGAGTGGTGGTTGCAATTTTGACCGACGCTTGCAGTTGAGATTTGAATGAAAGGTTGCCAGTTATATAATGCTTTTTAATGTTATTATGTTGAATATGCAGAACCAGGCTTGTACAATGATACAAGCCCGGTTCAACATATTAAAAAACACAATGACATGATCCAGAGCCAGCCTATGCCCATGCCCTGCCATGCTTTAAAATAATTCGCAAAAACACCACAGTTGACGTTTTGAAACTCAATCCTGTTCATAATAAAATAAACTGGTCGAGAGTGGTAGTTGCAATTTGGACCTAGACTTGCGGTTGGGATTTTAATGGAAGGTTGCTAGTTATGCACATTTCCGTGTTTTTTACCCGAAATCGGCCGTATACATCATCATGATTATTTGTTATGCCGTCACCTGTTGGAGTTACACGTTGGTTATAAATCTGGTCGTATTTAAAACCGAAAAAAAACCTTTAATATTGAAAAAACAAATGTCACATAACTAAAATCTTATATCTAGGGATATAATTTCAACTTAAATATTTAACCACGCGGTGAATCACAATATTTCGTTTTATTATATTTATTTTAATTATACTAAGAGCCATTTTAAAATAGTAGGATGAGGAAGTAGAGGCATATGGCGTCGTGTTCATGAAATAAAAATTAGGATAAATATTAAATGAATATAAATTAATTTGTAAAAATAATAATATTAGAGGGTGACATTATGATAAAAAGAACAGATGCAATATATAAGCAGAAAAAATAAAACATGTATAATCAAATTTTGAAGAGAAAGAAACACAGAAAAGGAAAAGAAGAATAAATCAGCTCACAACTTTTAATAGATGCATTGTACTTTCTATTATACATTATTCATTATATGTTTTGTTGGCCTTGCTAGGTGCACTACTGGTTATGTTGCTAAACTGTCAACCTAGTAGGTGTGGCTACACTACCGTGATGGCTCCACTATATCTTCTGTTTATAAAACTTTAAGTTAAGAAAAATAGTTGCAAACAACATATATGCATCATGTGTGGTAGGTTAGGGTTTGAGTTTTCCACATAGCTAAGAAGAGTGTCCCATTTCCTATGTTGAAGTCTATTTTAGATAATATGTTATAATTATTTTTACTATTGGAATACTTCAAGATATCATATATTACAAAAAATAATAATATATGAATGTTATATAGTAAGGCAATTATTTGCTATTCACATCTCAAAATTTATGCTGGAGGAAAAGACCGAACTCAAAATATAAAGGGGAACAAATAACAAATTTTGTCTAAACATGACACTCAATAACAAACACTAATATTAAGTAAAATCAATGACACTCGAGGGAGGGGGCAGAGAATCTTCCTTTAGAGTTAGAGCCGCCCAAGTGGAAGGCTTTAAGGAAGGAGGATCTATAATCATATCAATAAGCCAACAATTAGTAGGCTACATATGACAATCGGTGAAATAGGAGAGGCTCTACTAGAGGAAGTTGTGCCAAATTTACCATGTGATGATGGTGAACCCCACCCTCTTCGATAAAACAAGGGGAGAATGGCTATGGCTTCAAGATTGGCTTTTGTGCCTTCTGGGAGCTGGTGATAGTGGTCCCTGTCCAAACTAATAATGTGGCTATGGATGTCCATCACCTCCAAGGGTTGTTAAATCACTAGGGGAGTGCATACATGCCAAAGATATAACATAGACCTTCTCGTTAAGTGAAAAATCACAATAAAAAGCATCATTATTAAAAATAGAAATAATTCTCACCTTCCATAATTGGCAAAGAATGATGGATCTGAAAAATTTCCACAGAAAATTAATATAAGTTGGCTGAGTCACCTAGGAAAATAAGTTGCCAAGAAAATGGCATAGGGTGATAAGGTTAGAATAGGCTATAGATCCATTTTCAATCAAATTGGGCAAGTGGATAGAACCAGGATAATTATTTGAAAGACTCAATCCAATGGCATGTAGGACACTTTGGTGGAGCATTACTCATGTGAGAGAGTCACTCCCCAAGTGGGAGCCCTTGTTAGATAAGGCACCACATAAAGTAGGTGAGCTTAGGTTCGATCCTGACATGCCAAATTATTGCACGCCAAGTTATAGGAGAGGATTTAAGTACACAACAACTATTGATCATCCAAATTGCAGGAGAGAAGAGGTTCATGACTTGATACAAAAGGCCTAGAGAATAATTCTTGAAATGGATGTCACAATTCCAAAGTTGGTCTTTCCACCAAGCACGAGGAGGCTAGAAAACAAGATTATGAAGCATAACATCAAGAAGCACATCTTGAATATGAAGCACATAAGGTAAGTTGGCATTATATAATTTTGAAATTAAACTTTCAAATAAGGGCAAGGAATCTAGTCTCTAGTATAAACCAAATAGTGAATGGTAAGAATACCTTTTTGAAATAGCCTAAGGACTTTGATTCCTAGAAATTTTGACAACATAACACTAATGCTTATCATAATAGGAGACCACCAGATGCTATGATCATTGAAATATTAACTTGTATGAATCCGTCATCAATTCACTTCATGTGAGGCTTGACAACTTTGAAGGCATTCCATATTTTTTTGGAAACAAAGGAACCTTCAATTTTAATAGGAGCTATAGTGATGAAAAGGGATTGAAAACCTATACTTTTGTAGTTAGGCTTGCCATAGTGCCCACTAGAAGAGATACAATTCCTTATAAGGATTTTCTAGCACTCATTTCCTTCAATGGTATGAACCACCTATTAGCACATAAAGTTGTACTCTACCTATAAAGGTTAATAATTCCATTTCCTACTTTGTCCCAAGGGAGGATACAAGTTATAATAGTTTGGGACCTAAGCTCCAATATAATACCTCTGGGTTATGGTGCACAACGAATCATTATTGGTTTAAATAAAATAAAAAGGGAGCAATTAAGAGATATGATTATAGTTTCATATTTATATACATTTGGTTTTACCATGTACATGTTGTTGAATATTGATAATAGTGAGTATTGGAATTAAGTTGGCCACAGAAATTGGATCCATCAGGGTTTTCATAGTCACATTTTCTTGTGTGATTTATTGCCTTCCTTACCTTTTTTAAAGTGATTTCTTGTCTTTATTACATGTCATTTTGGTGAGACTTTATAGGAATTATACGTACTAATTGTTCGACACTCTGCCTTCTGGGCATGTTAGCCCTGTATAATGACTTCTCGACTCTCAAATACAATTGTTGTTATAGGAAAGGAGAGGAATGGCACCCAAAAGAACTCAAATTTTATGCTAAAGGTCTATGACAAAATACTCTTTATGCTCTTCCCTCTCAACCAAAGGTATATCTTTTCGGTGATGTTATTGTGATGTAGGTAGAAATTACAAAACCCAAGTTCTATACCAATAATCTAAACAAAATCAAATTGATGAGATAACCCACAAGATCTACTTTGATTAAAATAATGTTTTCACAAGAATTGAGTTCATACAATGCATTTCAAAGATTTAACAAATTGAAATAAGATCACTCAAATGAATATGCCTTCTAGGGAAAACATTCATTAGTTTTATTCCCAAACACTTGTCTTCTCCTTGGTAACAATACAACTATTATGAGAAGCATTCCATAATACATAAAACCATACTAAGTTGGCGCTTTATTTGTCCCTTTCAAATAAAAAGCATACTAACAAACATTTAAATATTATAACTTCTACTAAAGAGATGTTTTTATAAAAAATAATATTGATTCACAACAATATATCAGCAAAATACCCTTTCCATGTTCACATCTTGTCAAGTGCATTTCACATTCAATATTTTTTGGTATATACACCCTTCAATTTATTCAATCCTACTTATACAATATTCATAAATAATGTATACTCCCTAGTCTTAGAATTAATTCAAGCCATAAAAAGTACTTCAGATTATTGAATTGAAATCAAACACTACTTTAAGCAAGATAATCCTAAAGGAGTACTAGGATTCAATTAGAATTCTTAGGCAATATTTCAACATTACCCCTTACCAACTCTTATATTGTGGTTGTTTCTCCCTTAATATAAATAATTTTATGGTATTTGGATTACACAAACTTTTCTCAAAGTTCCTTCCAATGTTTTAGGGAATAATCAAAGTATATCAAGCTTCAAAACTAAAATAATTCCTTGCTTTCAATCAAGATATACAAGCTTCAATCAGGGCAAAATCAAATTAACCCTCTCATCTGGTTCCATGTGTCTTCTCATAATCAATAACTCCTTTTTTCACTAAATAATACAATATCAACTCTTCTTTACAAAGATTTCATCTCTTTTGACCGAATGTAACCTTTAAAGCTAGTAGACATAAGAGGCCTTAAAGGCTTCTTGTAATAATTTTACTTCAATTTATGAATTTAAGAGTTTTATATATCTTTGATTAAGTTATTTCAATAGAATTCAACACTACCTAACTTTTACTAGGCTTGAAAATACAAAATTTCTCAAAACAGAGATAATACTATTTGAATTAAGTCATATGTGAGTGAGTTTTACCCATAACGTTTTCAATATGTATGCAATAAACTTAAAATAAGATTTATTTTAAAGAGTACTTAAAAATATACTAGATTATATTTTTTTAAATTTTTTTGGCTAGTTCAAACTTGGGAAAATTGATTTTTAATTTTGTGTAAACCCTAGGTAGAGTTGATAGGAATATACAAGCCAAGAGACTGAATAAATCAATATACTGAGGTTTTGAGCATTAAAATAAATGTTTCAAGATTTTATTAGCTAAAAATTACCTTCATTATTTATTCAATCATTATCTAGACTTAAACTTGGTTGGAATACTATAAAATACACTAGGATTGACAAGAAATAGTACATAGTCCTCTATAAACTGCTTGAAACTCAATCTCATTTGTCATATATTAATGAATTAACACTTGAAAAACCATTTCCACATACCTTATATTTTATAATGATAACGAAAATCAATATTTCACTTGGAGAGGAAGTCTTTGTTTCTTTCATTAACAAGAAGGATTATTAAATCAAGAACATAACAATCTTCATAACCTTGCTTCCATTGATATAGAACTTGAAGATGATCTTATTATTTATAAAATTTGAACACACTTTACTATATAAATTTCAATATCCTATAATCTTACAAAACTTTCAATATTTATTGAAACACCACCAATTCTACATCATTAGACCCCACAAGGTCTTACAAGAACATAAATAGACTTGCAAGGCTCCTTACCGAAGCATTATCATTCTTATTATTAAAAACATTATTTATTCATCACTCTTACATTGCTCATACAACTTCTTTAAGATCATCCTAAGATGGCTTTATCCTTATCTTAAACAACTATGTTTCTAATCTTGGTTTCATAGACCAAGTTTATCTCAATTACAATTAACTGTTCAAACCTGATATGTTTATCTTAGCTCCCATGTTGGATTTTTTGTTTCTTTGGCCTTGTGGAGGTTTTCACTTTATTGAAGTTGAACACCATTTACTACAAGTAATTATGGACATTACATTACCTTATATTTTTTTTCTCTAAACCTAAGACACACTAAGATTCCCTTTCTATTATATTTTATATTCGAATTTCCAAACTTGAATTTTTTGAGGGAAAATTTTAACAAGGAATTTATGGACTATACCAGAAACTTGAAGCCTAAAAAGGATCCCTATTATCAAATATACCTCCTAGAACCTAATAAACAAAAATTTGATACTATTTAGAAAATTTAAAGATGATGCTCCTACATCATACTCCCCAAATAGAAAACTTTTGATCTCCATCTCAAATGATGATTCTTTCTCTTCTTTCAGTTCTCCATTTTCTTCTTTTGTTCAATTCTTATTTTAATTTCCTACTTCTTTTCTCCAACTAATGGCTCATAAATATGAACATGCACCTTTGATCCACATTTGGACCTTATTTTTGATATCCCTTTTAGTGCTTCACCTCCATAGAAAAAAAATTCATTAAAACAATAATTCATTTTTCCACTATGTCTTTGGTCAATTTTCCATTTGTCTTCTTTACAAGCATGATACTCATGCTTCTGATTAAGTATATTCATACTGAATTGCTCTTTAGGTGATTTATTCTTCACTTGATTTTTAGTCTTAAAACTGAATCAACTTCTCCCTTTTAAATTTTTTCCTTGCAAACTTGAATATCATCAATGTTTTATTTATATAAACTACTTTCATGGCTACAGTTATCTTTACAATCTCCTTTTTACCTTAGTTTTTTAATTTCACAAAAAACCAAGTTGTCATACAAATAATCTATTTTTTTTTCAATTTTTAAATTACCCTTTTTTCATCATTTCATCCTCCTGCTTCATCTCTTTAGACTTCACTAAGAACATATCTTTTTCATTTGAGACCTCAACTTGGGCCTTTTGTTTTGACATATTATATAACTTCATTTACAAATGCACACAAAGGGTTATATTTAAAACATGGATGTGTAATTGCCTCCTTGACTTCCTTCTTTTTAAATCCCTTTATGGGTTTCATGAACTAGTTTACCTCCTTTATAACATCTATTTCTAGAATATGACCTTCTAGTTCATAAATAACCACTTTTTTTTCTCAACAATTTTTCCTCTCTCCTTAAGGCATTTTTCATTATTTAATTTTCTTTCTCTTAACTAGTAGTTTCACAAGACATTTCATTTTCTTTATCATTTTCAAAACATACCATTGGTTTTCCATTTATTTCATGTACTCTATCATAATATCCATCTCCTTCCTCATTTTTCTTATCTCATTTATCTCTTCTTCACTTATCATTATTTTTTTCTCTTTCCTCATTTGGTACTTCTTTATCAATGTCCTTTCATTTCCTTTACTTTACCTTCCTTGGTAACTCACCCTAGGTTTCACATTTTCTTTTCACACCTATTTATCTTCTTTTTAGTCTCACCAAATTATTTTTCACCCTAGTCTTTTGACTCTTAGTCCAAATATTTTACACCTTGGAACTCTCTAAGCTTCCATGAGGTTTATCTTTCTTAACTTCTCAATCTTGAATGGGCTTCAAAATTCTTGAACCTTTTCTTTTCGTTTCTTATACTATGTTCCCAATGTCTTCCAACCATTTTTCCAGTGCACCCTTTAATCCATGCACTCTGAGAGACAAAGACTCGATGAGTTCCTATAAGAGAAAAAGCATAAATAATTGATAAAGTTTGAAAATATTATGTCTATAAATATGCCCCACTTGAAGCTCATCATGTGTCACTCAGTTGTAGTGAGGGATGGTGCTTCAAAAAAAGAACATAGAAATACACAACACTATCAAAGTTAAATTGTTTGAAAATATTATGTCTATAAATATGCGCCACTTGAAGCTCATCATGTGTCACTCAGGTGTTGTGAGGGACGGTGCTTCAAAAAAATAACATAGAAACACAAAACACTATCAAAGCTAAATAAATTTTAGTATTTTAAAGCATAAAATAACTAAAAGTAAATGATTAAAATGAAAAATAAAAGTAATGTATGCCTAACTTGACTCACCTTTATTGATGAAAGGTTGTGTATAGTGTTTGCAATTTTTATCATGGAGGGTGCGGAGATAGCTTTGGATAAACTGAAGGATGCAAAACTAAATATAAAAAATAAAAAAAGTAGGAAAACCAAGATAACTGAAATGTGTAGGCATGGCATACATGGAAATTTGGTAAGCTAGGGTGATAAATGTTAAGCTAGGAACAAATGACCAAGATAAAATTTATATTAAATAAGGTAACCAAAACATGAAGGCTACTAAATGACCAAAAAATCAAACAAGTATACCTTAAGTAAGAAACGTAAACAAACGAAGTCAAACTAAGGATACATGTAAAAATTGTAATCAAACATCAATGTGAAATTTGAAATGATCCTTACTTAAACAAAGATGGGTAATAAATTGTAAAACAACATTGATGAGTGAGAAGTAACAATCCTTACTCAATAATCAATGGAATATTTACACAAAAAGGGAAAACAACATTGGTGAGTGAGAAGTAACAATCTAAACTAACTCAACAATGGAAAAATTACTAAAAAATAGAAATAGACATAGTTATTCAAAAAGAGGAAGTACAAAAAAATATTGAAATGGATGAAGTTATCCAAAAAAGGGGAATGACAATGGAAAATTTTCAAATAAAACCAATTAAATTCTATACATATAAATTAGAGGAATCATACTATTTCAATCTAAGGATAGATGAAACCAAAACAAAATTGTTCTATCATGTTTTAAATGTGAAGAAGAGGGAATATAGAAATGTGGAAATGAGTTTAGATTCAAACTTACCTATCAATGGGAGAATGAAATGGGAGGAGGGGTTGGAGGAAATGAAATAAAAATCAAGGTAGATAGACTCTTTATTGAAGTTAAGTCACTAAAATTAGGTCTGTCAAAATAAGAGGACATTCTACATTAAGGACTCTGAAGAAATTTTCCTAACCACATAAATATTGGGTCATCAAATGAAATATGAATATCATAACATGAATGCTATACGAATGAAAATTAAAATATACCTACCTTCCCATAACGTATTCCTTTTTCCTTAAGACCCCCTATAGAGTCATCAGTCTACCTCGAATATTGGGTACTTGCATGAGAAATTAGATAGCACTATGGATTTTTTTTTGAAATATTCTAGTCCAATTTAATTACCCACTACACCACAATGGACCTCATTAATATCATGAGGCCAAATATGAAGTTTTAGCTTCAATTTGAGATAGGAGATGTGATATAAATAACGTCTTTTGGTGTGATGTTGACTTTTTGATTTTTAAATTACCTTTTTATCATTGAATTTTTTTATAAGATTTGGATTTTAAATTATGTATTTTTATATTCCTATTCCATATATATTTATAAGACCAAATATGGGTGATAAAAATGATTATCATTTCAAAACTTTGGAATTAGTTGCTAATAAAGAGAACTTAGAGAGCACGGTGTTTAAGATTCTCATTTATTCATGTACAATAAAAGCGTTGTCTTGATTTTGACCTAATTTTATCTAAAGTGAAATAAAATGAAAGGAAATAAAGAGGAATGAACATGAAATAATTTTGAATTACTTCAAACAACAAAAATTGTGACAAAGTGAAAATAGAATAGAATGATAATTAATTATGATTCCTTATCATAATAATGTATATCAGTGTAGGGAAACATGCTAATTAGTTTTTTGTGTATGTTTTAACCAGTAAGAAATAAAAAATTCAACTCAAAATATGGGATCATAAAATTATAACCATTTCTTAACATTATACAAAAGTAACACTTAGTGTAATAAAGGTGTTTTGAAATAATATGGTGATATTATGAGGAGTGTCTAGTCCTATCCATGGTCTTACACTGCACCTCATAAATGAGAAACCCAAGTGAATAAAACGAAAGAAAAAATGATGTTTTTGAGGAGGTCGTAGTACTATTTATGGTCTTACACTACAACTCATAAAATAAAAATCCAACTGGGTGAATAAAGTATGTGAAACATAGTATTTGTGATGAGAGACTGGCTTTGTCAATGATCTTACACTATAAGTCAAAAAATAAAATTCTACATGGGCATAAAAATCAATCTAAATTAGAAAACAAGATATGAAAAATCAATATGTGAAATCAAAAGGAATTCATGAGGAAAACTAGTTCCTATCCATGGTATTACAATGCAACTCATCAAATAAAGAAACCAAAGCACCACAAGAAAGAACACAAGTTTGTGTCAAAGGATATTGTTTCAAAGGGTGAGATACATGTATAAATTTTTAAGAATTTTTAGTAGGATAGTATATAAAAGTATGATAAGAAGGGAAATATCTAAGAGAAATATTTATTCCAAAATTATGCATTAGTGAGTTATTTGAAGATATTACCTTCATTAGTTTGGAGGTGATAGGTGCTAGGACTAAGAATGTCTTTTACTAAATAAGGGCCCCATAAATTTTTGGCTTATTTATTTTCTTTATAATGGTATAGTCTGATTTAAGGATGAGATCATGACCATTAAAATTGTAGAATTTTACCTTTTATTATGTTTTTAGGAGATGTGCCCCTTGTATTGGAAATTATGTTGAAGATCAAATAGACAGTGTTCATCAATAATATCAAGGACATGAAGATGAGATTAATTTAATTATTTATCAAGAATGATATCTTGAATAGATATACATAAAGTGATAAGTTCAACTTCTATTGGTGATATGGATTCAGAACCTTAGACTAGTAAGAATAATGTTGTCTTAGTTGTAATACATATATTAGCAAGATAGGCCCAAAGTGTGGGATATAAATGAATATGCTAATCACTGTGTGTTTCTCAAATAGTCTATTGTATAATTTTTTTGATTATTTTCTTAGTGGCCTAAGCTTGGCCATTGCATTGTAGATGGCAAGGTGTGGATATTTTTTTGGGAATTTCAAATTTAGCACATAATTGTTTCATGTCCTCATTTTTAAAATTACCACCATTATCAAAAATGATAGTATGGGAAAATCCAAAGTGACAAATGATTTGATTAAGGATATATTTATAAATAGTGGTTCTCATTATATTTATAAGAGGCATGGCTTCTACCCATTTGGTAAAATATTCAATATCAATAGTGATCAAAACGTGACCATCTTATGATCAAGGTAATTTGTTGATGAAATATAATCCCCACATGGAAAAAGGCCAAGGAGATTCCAAATTTTATATCTCAGTAGGTGGAAAATGGATTAAATCATCATGAATATGGAAAGGATTACACTTTTTGGAAAAATTGATAGCATTTTTTTTAAAGTAGGCCAAACATATCCCATATATAAACATTTGAATGTTTTAGGATGTCCACTATAGTGGCCACCACAAATTCCCCCATGTTATTGTTCAAGGAGAGGAGGGACCTATTATTTCATTACATAGTGGAACATGGTACCGTATACATTATGGTAATAAAGGGTGTTGTATCATAAGACATATTTAAAATAATGCTTATGTATTCTAGTATTTTCATGAGAATATATGTTTGGAATATTGGTTTGATGTTTAATGAATTGGATGATGTTTTGTACCATGGGCTTTGTCAAATAGTGATAACCTCAATGTGACAGATGAGAAAATCTTGTGGTTGGATAAATGATAATGACCTTCTTATTTGAATAATAAATTTGAAAAAATTAATTACTTGATGATGATGAAATAAGGATGTTAAATAAGCAAGAGAATAAACAATAGAGTTTTGATATCTTCTAATTAGATCAATGATAAAAGAGGCAAACTCTTTGGCGAGTGTTGTTTCCATGTTATTATAGGTGACAATGTTTCTACTTTTACACTAGTAATCACCATTAAACTCATAGTAAATAAGTTAAGAATCACCCAAACCATGTAGATATGGGATATCTAAGTCAAGTTCCATGTTCATACATAATATAGGAGATTTATATTCAACCATATTATTAGTGATATCAAAGGTTAGCCTAAATGCCATAATATGATCTCACCATGAGGGTTAGGAATAATACAACCTTCCTTATCTCCTTGGAAACATTTTGTGTTATGAAAGTGGAGAGTGTAGGTGTCTTCATACAAATCAATGGTGACTTTAGGAATATCTTCAATATCTAATTTAGAATTAGTAGTATTAGGAATGATATAGGAATCTTCTTGATTATTTACCTCTAAACCAATATTAAAATTATGGAAATAATCTTTAATGTAGATAGCCTGATTAAGAACTTCAATATAGTGAATGTTATCATCAAAGAGATTCTCTTGAAGGTTATTTATAATAGGTATTGGTGCTATTACATGTTTATCAGTAATGGCTTACCCTTTGAAATATTTTTATGCTATGATTCAAAGGTTAAAATCCATTAATAAAACCATCCACTTGCCAATTATTTCTCTATCTGGAAATGATTTGTAGAATAAATGAAGTAGATCCGAATGGATAATGATATAGGTGGTTTGATAAAACATATAGTGATATCACTTTTTCATTGTGAAGGAGATAGCAAGGAAATCATATTCTATTTTAGTATAATATTTTTCATAATGAATGAGGCCTTAACTAATATATAGATGACCATGGTCACTTTTTTATATCAATAAGGATAATGTTTTACACCCATTAAAAATAGTCAATTAGTTTAATAAACTTAGAATCTAATAGTTTGATAATTTATTTATAGCATAGGGTAGAAACTTTAGGTTGAAATTTTTGTTGTTTCTACTAGAAGGGTTTGGCATCTATGTATGTGATTGTGTTTTGCTTAATAATATTAGGATCAATACATAACATGCCATAATATAAACAACTAAGATTTTCATGATATTTATTGAATAATAGACTAAAGTTACCATGTTCAGTCAATGTGAGTTTTCTAGAGACTATTAATAGTCGAGGACATGAGGGTGTGCCATATTATATTCACATAAATTCTTCATTGGGAATAGCATTTTTGTCTTCAAAATGATATGGAACACTGGGAAGATAATAAATGGGATTGTCTTTTATATCTATGCAATCAATGAAGTTATTAAAATGAGGAAGGTTTCACTTGAAATTCCTATGTTTATGATGTTTCCATGGAAATTGAGTTTCTATAGCATGGAATAACTCAATTATGGATTCATCATTAGGTAACATGGGTAAAGATCCATAATATTACATGTCTATCTCAATATAAATTATATTATTAACATGATGATCATATTAAGAATGTATATGTTGTACATCTATTGCCTTGGCATGAAGCAGTAATTTTGAGTGTACATGTAATTATTAAGGAATATTGATGGGATTTAATTGGATTGATAATAGGTATATCTTTAGAATTATTTGTAGGGAAGGGATTTAGAAGATTTATTGGTGATATAGAAGGTATATAAGGTTTCAAAATATCTAGATTTGTGAGAGTTAAGATTTGTTCAACAACCCAAGGGGTATCGATAAGTGGAGAATTAACTAGAGGTACATGACCTTCAAGTTCTACTCACTATCCATGGAAATAACATGACCATCTTAGTTTAAAGCTTGTATTTTTATCTAAGGTTTATTGATAGTGTTGAATACCCAAGTATCATGATTGATCTTGGGCCATGATGCATTTATTGTCATACATGTTATAAATAGGACATGCTTGTGTTTCTAGAGGAGTATTAAAAGGATAAACACATAAATCACTAAATTTGTGAGATGAAAAGGTTAAAGGGTATTGAAATAACTTGGCCACTCATATTTATTATAGGTGAAATCATCTTTTATGCAATAATATTCATGTGTATTACATGGAGGAGGGATGTTAGTGATATCATCGGTGAGAGGGATGGTATGATCCTGGGGTAACAAGGAATGATGGAGCCACTCCAAAATGTAAGGAGGTATCTTAGTAGTATCACAAGTGTTTTCCAAATTATTTAGCTCATCATTGTTAATATTAATAAGAATTACCTTTAAATCAAGATTCATATTGATGAATTCAATTAAAGTTGCACTATTGATTATGAAATAGATGGAATTTGATATTGAGATTTGGTGTTAAGAAAATAAATACTCCATGGATTAGGATTAACCTCATGTTCATAATATTGGCCATTATTGATGAACTTAATATATTGACTACTGAAAGAGGCAATATCCCTCATGAAATGTGTCCATGGATGACCTAAGAGTATATTATAAGATAATGGTAAGTCGAGAACCATGAGCTTGGTAAGTATATTTTTGGGTCCAATAGTGAGAGGGATCCAAACATAACCAACTAGTTTTTTATTGGTCTTATCAAATCAATGACATGATAGATGACTTTGATTGAAACGATCTTTGTTATACCCAAGTTATTTAAATTGACAAAGAGATGTTACATTAATTCTCCACCCTTCATCTACTAATATTTTTTATATAAGTGTGGTTTTAATGGTGATTTTAATGAAGGGAGTTGGGTTGTCAGCTCAAAAGAGAATT
Source organism: Torreya grandis (assembly GCA_037957365.1). Classification (NCBI taxonomy): domain Eukaryota; kingdom Viridiplantae; phylum Streptophyta; class Pinopsida; order Cupressales; family Taxaceae; genus Torreya; species Torreya grandis. The sequence continues at coordinate 1,167,680 of JARHVA010002951.1, forward strand.
CCATCACTGATCATGTCTTCTTCAAGGAAATATATGAAAGGTTTGGAAAAATGAAAAATATTTTTAATAGTCTGAACATGTGTTGGTGAAGGCTCGTGACAAGAGTTTTAAAATTATAGGGAATATGGTTCTTCAATTTATTAGAGTTGTTGCATTAAGAATTTTCGATGACATGGAGAAGTGCAAACTATATACATGAATGTTATTTTAGAAAGCATACAGTTAGTATCCTCTAAGAAATTATAATGAGATTTTGAAGATGAGGAACTAAAACTAGGATTATAACATAAGATAGTTTTGGTAGGAAGAGAATTAGTTTGACATTTTGAATGTGGAAGTCTTAAATCATTCATGTCAAAAGGTATATTAGTGGTAGTGATATATTGGAGAAGTTGCTCTTTGAGTGATGGTTTATTTAGATTTTTTATGGGATCTTTATTGGTAGGTTTATGTTGATATTTAATTTAGACACAATCACGTATTGAGAAATGGTATAGTATTGATCATAGTTAGGGTCGATTGCACAAATATCCTTATTTGATTGTTTAGGCTTGGAGGTAGAAAATATTTTTGCATTATTAGAGGAAGAAGTCTTGAAATCCTATTTTTTTAGAAGGACTAACATAATCATGATGACATATGTTAATCATGGTGTCATGATTTAATGTATATCATGGCACAAAAAAATGATTATTTTTGTAATATCATGAAATGTTTCATGGGAATGACCTATATTAACATGAAACCAAACATGAATGGTTTAGAAATCACTAAAATTTATTTCATTTATTGACTGGTTAGTAGTGAATGGGAACCTTGGGGATTATCCATTTTGGCTACTTTTGTTCTATTGAAGGAGTATTGCCACTGGTTATATTAGTGGAGCATTTAAAATATACTTTGATGGTTTTCGTGTTGGGTTCTAATTATTTCATTAAAAAAATTTATCACTCAGATTAATCAATAGCATCATTTAATGTTTGGGGAGAAAAATTTCAAACATTATATTGGAAGGAAGGTGTTATGGTAGTTATGAAGTGTTTGAATAAGTTATCATCAATCATGTCATGATCATAATTGTTAGCCAAATCTTCCAACATTTAATAAAATCAAGAACTGGTTCAAAATAGGATTGTTTAGCATTAATTAAATGACTATTTTTTTCAAGATCATTATGTTGAAATTACTTAAATAAAATATTGAATAAATCCTCAAGTTGCCATATATAGTGTTTAGGAGGTTGTTTATACCATTCTAATATATCACTTGTAAGGGATTGGCTAAATCCACTCCAGCTCATGAGTTGTAGGTATGGGTTAAACAACCTTGTGGTGGAATAACAAGCAAAGCATGTAGGTTTTTAATGGTGTTCACTTGTAGTTAAATGAATCCTAGTGGAGAAATCAAACCTATGTGGGTGAGATGGATGGGTGATAACTATTCTAGAGTGGGTAGATCTCAGTGAAATACAATTCAAAATGAGGGAAGGGTAGAGTAGAAAATAAGGTTATGTGATCTCAAAGTGTCACTTCCTAGGTTGGTTTCTTATTGGAGAAATGATCTCAAAACTAATGTTTACTACTTTCAGTTGTTGTACACTTATTGGTAAACACAATTATTAAGTTTGGGAAGGGATGATATAGGAAACTTGGTGGTCTTGACTAAAGGTTTTGTCCATTAGATTAGCTCTTGTAAACCCTTTATTATAAGGTTACAACTCAAACCAAGAAGGCATCTATGGTAGTTTTGGAACACAATTATTAAACTATACTAATAAAAAAGCATTCATACACACTAAGAACAATAATACAATCTAAAAAAATTACTTAATAAAATATAATAAATTTCAATAGTGTTTTTACATTTACAAATAGCATAGATTAATTAAAATAATAAAGATCTATCCATAGCTTTTGCATACTTTAAATTAATATATTATAACAGCAAAAAAAAAAAAATTAAAATCGCATTAGTGGAAGGAGAAAACACTAATGAAATTTCATGACAATCAAAATTAACTTCTTGTATTCATAAAATATTCCATACATTTGGAATGTAAAATTACATTGATATATAGACTTGGGGAAGGGACGTGTCATCCTCTAAGTGTCTATAAAGTCATAGTTACATGTTAATATTAGAACCTCATTTCTAATTTTAGTCTCAAAATTGCATGTTTTTGCATGCTTGTGTCTAATTATATTTATGTCAATATTAGTTAATGTTGATGTGAATTTTATGCAAATTATATAATTTAATGAGTTGACATCTAACATTTTAGGATCTCAAAGCAGGTAAATTCCATTCCAAGACACAAGTTATAGGTATGGTTTAAATAATTAGGTGGTGAAATAATAGGCTAAGTATGTAGGTTGTTAACCAAGTGGTTCTCATAGTGAAATGAATCGTAAGAGAAATCAAACTTAAGTGGGTAGATTGATACTAAGATAAAGTGGATAAATCCCAAAATAAACATCAAAAGAGGGAAAAGTAAAGTAGAAAATAAGGTTATATGGTCTCAAGGCTCACCACCTAGGTTGGTTTCTGTCATAGACAAGTGTTTCTAGATGTAGTGAACATTACTCATAGATATTGCACACTTATAAAGAGACACAATGAGAGAGTCTAGGAATAAAGCATAGCAAACTTAATGATCTTAACTGGAGGTTGCTATTTTTAGAGTTTTTGTTCCATACCCTTATTTATGAGATTATAAATCAAAACAAGAAGGTGTGTAGGACATATATAACATACACATAGACAAATATACCAAAATAAAACACTCTTACACACTTTAGAATATTAACAAAAATCTAACCAACTATTTTGCTTAATGAAAACTGCTAATTTTCAATAGCTTTTGCACATCTAAATTTAACATATATCAATTATAACAATTAGAATTATATGTAGCTTATGTACACTTCAGTTTTGAGTTAACACAAATAAGAAAACAATACCTTAATACCATGAATATGGAAAGAAAGAACACTGACATATTTACATGACAATCAAAACTAATTTATTTTTGTATTGATAAAAAAATTGTTCCCTCCCCCTTTATGAGGGTTATATATGCATAATTAGAATTGGGTAGGGGTCACCTCATCCTTCAAGTTCATGAGAACTTTTAGTTACATTGCATAATTACAACCTCAGTTCTAGTCTTAGTATCAAAACTACATGTATGCATTCTCATAATTAATTTCCACTATGTCTAAAAATAAGTTAGTCGGTATAATACGATGTAATGTGTGAATTCTCATAGATAGTACATGAATATTTTACATTAAAAAGATAAATATACATAAACTATGAGTATAAGAATTATTACCTTTTATATGTGTTTGTATAAAATTAGCCTTTAACTCAATGTTGACTAGGTGTTTGCATGGCACTCCTGACTATTGGAGGTGATGAAGTGGATGCTACAACTGAACTATAAGTTGGAGCACCAAATTTTTTCTTCACTTTAAAAGCTTGAAAATGCTTATTCCTAATGTCATGCTACTTCTAGATAATATCCATATTCAATAATGGATGTCTATGCACCTTTCTTAATTTTTCCAAGAGCCTTGAATACTTAGTTTTTATATTTATAGATTTTAATCTAAAGATATCTACTCCATCACATTTTTACTTACAAAGCTCAACTCGACCTCAATCTCTTCCAGTGAAAGTCCCTAATGATTTTTTTTGGAGTTGGTGGAAGTCGTCTGATCAAACTTGATTCTACTTATGAGCATACCTATCGAGTCTCTTTCTTGTTAGATCTTCAATTCTTCCCACATCTATGAAATGAGAGTTTTCTGTTCTACATACTTAGGCATTATTTCATTAGTTGTTTTGATCCATTCCGTAGATTCTTAATTCCTAATGACCACCAAGTTGAGAGAATATCAAGCCTATAATGGTACCATCAGGTCAAGGTGGTTGTATTCCTTATTAGTTGTATAAAGAATAAGTAATTTCAATTTATTTTCATCCTATTTTAAAGAATTAAAAAAATTGTGAGTTTAAATAAAATGAGGAATCAACTCTACCCTTATTTTAGAAATGGCCTCAAGGATATTGTATAACTTAGATGAATCATTCTAGACCTCAATATCAATCTCTAAAAGAACATGAACTATTCATTGTTATTCTTTTATTTTCTCCAAAATAGTTCATTGTTGTTCTTTTACTTTCTTTAATTCCTACTCAAGCTCTTGCCTTTCCATTTTCATTCCTTCATAAATTTCCAACAAGGAATCTTTCTATGCTTCAAGATAGGACTTGTAGTCCTCTATATTTGGGGACTACCCTAATTTCTTGTTCTTTCTCTTGTACAAGGTAAAAAGATATTGTCTCTGTTCTAGAATGATCCCTCTTTTAGTATCATATTACAATTTTCTCTTCCTTACCTTTTAGACACTCCTTGTGGATTTATCAAAAATATAACTTATTATGGGAAGATCTATGATTGAAATATTTAGCTTTTGAGAAGCTTGTGACACTATTATGTACCTACTATGGGATGACTAGTTGGAATGGGTTAGTTGGCTGAGTTTCCTTAGATGTAGTCTCAAACAATATATCTCTGATGCTTGATTCAAATCCTCTTCAAGTACTGGGTTAGTAAGGTAAGGCCATATGATTTTAGACCAATCCACACCCTCATATTGAGGTAGTGGGTGGATTATGTATACTATGTTATTCTTTTTAGCATTTTTTGAAGATGTCATAGTGGTGCATTGAGAAGAGCTAGAGGAAGGCATTGGAAAGTCTATTTGAGTTGATGACACATGAAGTTGGAAAATTTCCAATGCTCCCCTAACTTTCTTGAAATATTTTATTATGGTTTCATGGGTAATTAGGCAATGGAATAAGTAACTACATAAGTACTGGAGTAAATTGAGGATGTGAATATAGTTGGTGGAGTGGAAATAGTTGGGAAAGTGAAAACATCCTCTACCTTGGGAGTGACTAAGGATGGTTGGGCACTAGAATCAAGAGTAACTGAATCAAATGAGCTTACTACATAAAGGAAACAAAAGAGAAAAATTGATTAGAAGAGACAAAATAAGTTTCCTCCTCACCTGATTGATTGACAACCAAAGGCATCTCTCCTTTAATGTCCTATAGGCTAAGGGATTTTTCTCTCTGTCACTCCTCTTCATCTAGATCCCTTTATTAATAAATAGACTTCCCTTCAATAGCCTACTATTGAATTAATATGCTCCTATTGGTGGTTACTCAATAGCTAGGTTATTAAGGGGATGTGTCCTAGGTTTATTCATGTAACAAATTGTAACCTTTTGTGCTATAAGGGAGTCTTCTTGAGTTAGAAAATATTAAAACTCTACACTTTTACTTTATTTTATGGGCATAGCAACTAGATGGTCTGGGCCCTCTAAATATGAGGATTCAAAGAAAATTATATTTATTTGATCTCCTTAAAGTTCAAATCTAATTGTTACGTGGTCCTTCTTGATGTATTTCAATGCTTGGGGTCTTTTTGAGTTGGATCTCCTTATGTTGATTGCTATTGAGGCTTGATGATCTACAAATATGAAGCATCCGATCCACCTAGGGGTGTGAACCTAAGGTGTGCATCTGAAATAGTGATATAGGGCTCTCCTTGAATTAGTTTTAGATGTTCTTCCCTTAATTCTATCATTTGTGCCCTTTTCAAGACTTGGGCATCATCCTTAGGATTTATGAATAGAAATTCATGATCATAGGGATCATGTTGGTATAAAATACCTAAGGTCTTGATGTGATTTTGAATTCTACCATGAGGATCATAATCCATGTGAGGCAAGGTGGGAAATGAATAGTAAACCCTCATTTTTCCCACTTCTCTAAAGTGCCTCTGGATTGTGTAGCACATTCAACCTATCATTAGGTGAGAGCCATTAAATGTGCTCTTCTTCTTCTTTGTTAAATATTCATCTACACTCCACCATGTTTGAAATGTTATTTATTGTTCCACCAACTTATCTGAAATGTAATTAGGAAGACAAAAGGGGTTGGTGTTGTTACCAATGACCATAATCATTGTGTAGTTTTGATATAACCAATAATTACCCCATGGTACCAATGAGTCTAAAATTTATTTGGATACCTTGGGAAATTGGGAGTCATGAATATCCTACCATACATATAGCTATAAATTCTATATAATATGAATGATGTTCTTGGCAAATGTGTTTATATGCATGAATGAATAATAATGACAAATGTAATTTTTGATTCATTCTAGAACTGTGTCCCAAAGTGACCCATATTACATGTATATTATTTCCATCACAATGTACAAGAGGTATGACATCATTTAAAAGTGTCCAATAGCTGGCTACTTATCCTTGTTTAAAATTTGTTTCCATAGCCTGATGTTAATTATCTCACCCACGGCAAAGGTTAATTTTGAGGTCATCATCATGTATAAAATTGAAACCCATTCTAGGTGAATAAAATGGATACTTATAAAACCATAAATCCTATTTAGGATGACCATTCTAATGAGAACCCACATCTTGAACTTGGTTATAGGTAAAGAGTCCTTATAATTTGGGATAAGCACTTGATCAGTGTTTTATTGATTGGATTATTCTCTTTCCATCCTACCACCCTATGCTAATCATAAGTGGCATCTACAATTGGTAAGGATAAATACATTTGAAATGCATCTCTTGATATTTAAAACCTAATGGTCTTATTTTCTAAGTGGTGTAATTAGGTATCCCCTGTCATCTTGATAGTGAATAAAAGGTCCTATAGTAGGTCTAAGCATGGAATCAATTTAGGCTTAGCCTCCATGAAGTGTAGTCTTTGTCACTTAAGAGAGAGTAGTTTTTTAACCATTTAATTTTGTTCTAGTGTTATGATCTCATCCTAATTATGGGCATCAACTATATTAATGGAATCTCATAAAGCTAAAAAATTAGTGTATTGATCATTGAAATTTTTAGAGTAAAAATAGTATCAACGTAATGAGTGGAATCCTTGACTGAGAATTGAGATGGTAGGAAAATACTCTAAATGTTTGAGATGAAAAGGAAATTGTTAATTAGTGGGAACATCATCATTCAAACTGCTTTGATATAGCTTCAACATTGATTTCCAATTCATGTGACATTAATTTAAAATGCCTATAATTTCATTTTGTTTATTTAATACAAAATTTGCCACCTCATTTGGCAAGTATGCCATGTAGGCACTATTGATGTTTAGTAGGAGTGACATATCATTTCCCTATGCCAAGTGTCACTTATTCACTTTTTTTTATTTAGTTTATTAAGTAATGAATATTTTAGTAGTTTAAAGTTGGGAGTTATGGTATAACACTATTTTCAAATATCCTAAACAAAAGTTATGAACATTTTTTACAAACATGTAAATGTGTAGCTTTGGGTCCTGTACCTTAAATTCCTAAATACTCTATTCTAAATAAATCCTCAAAAGGAAAATACTGAAGAACTAAATTATTTCAAGATATGTAGAGTGTAGTGTGCCAAACATTCAAATGCATTAGAGAGATTCATCAAATAAAATCTCTAAAATTTTTCCAAAGGAGTGATAGATGATAGGTTCCTAGATTGTAGGAGCATTAAACACTTAAAATTTCTCTTGCCTTGTAATACCTTCATGGGTAGCTTGAAGTTATGTATTAAGATATATACCTTGAATTAAATATTGCACATTTTTTAAAGGTATTTCCTAGGAGATACCTTTAAGATACTCTTTAAGGTATTACAAATCCCTTTAAGGTATCACCTATTAGTGCCTTCAAGGTGAAAGAAAAGTAAACTCCTATGCATATTGAATGTATATCCTAAGAGATACCTTCAACATCCCCTATAACTTATTACAACACCCTTAAAGGTATTTTTTATGAGCCCATATAAGGAAGGGATATCAAGTGTCATACTTTTAGGGATTTGACACAATCAAATTATGAGGTGCAAAGCCTTTTACATTTATTGAAGAATGTTTGAAACATCCATAATAAATTCATGGGTAACTTTAAGTTATCTCCTAGTATATAACTTGAAGTTACATTTGAAGGTATTATGAAGACCTTCAAGTAGTGCCTTTAAGGTGAAATACAATTCCACTCGTGTACATGTTGAAGGTAAGTATTGGGAGATACATCTAACGTCCCCTTAAATATACGACCATTGAATATGCCCTTCAAGGTATCCACTAAGAGATACCTTCAAGGGCCTTAAAAAACCCTTGTAATACCTTCATGGGTAAGTTTAAGGTATATTCTAGGACATACATTGAATGAAAAAATCATTTTTGTCCATGATTGAAAGGTATATAATAGGAGATACCTTGAAGGTACATGTTGATGAGAATTATAAAAAAATATTCAATTATAGGCTAGGTCTAAGAGTTTTATTCCATTTTAATCCTCTCTTAAAATAAATATTTTGAACCCACTACTACAAAGAATGGATGAGGTAACTTCCCCAAGGTTTATTTCACTTGCTCAAGGTACACTGAACCTCACTCAGTGGCTCATTGAGACCATTTCATACAAGGGGCCTTTGATAGTTTGAATTAAAGGTACTTCAGTAGTTTCTATGATAAAAGATAATTTCTCTAGGCTCAAGGTTGGTACTAAATTCTTTAAAATTGTGATACAAGAATAGTTGCAATGTTTTTTGTTTTTTTTGGTGTTTGTCTTCTTGGGTCTTGGTAATGGTTATGATAGGTTTTATAAACTTATCCAAGTCAATAAAAATAGTAATATAATTATAATTTTGGTTCTTATTTTTGAATGTCAAGCATTTATTAAATGAAATGGCCTAGAGCTTTCCATAGATGACAACATGCATAAGAATTTTGTGTTGACTAATATGAATCATACTTCATGATATGTACATCATGTCATTTGTTGTGATTAGTGTTGATGCCTTATCACACATGTAGAGGTTGGCTTATCTTTTTGAAATAATGATGAAGCCTCATATGATAGATCATCTACATTTTCCAATTTGTTAACACCTCACCTTGGACCCTTTATGTCGAATCTTTGAATCATACTTCCCCCTATTATTTCTATGTTGGAATAAATTTTTGTAGATTCTTTTGCCTATCATTGTATATTGATTGATGTTTTTATTTACTTTCTTGACACACTTAATATATGTATTTGAAATATCCTCCACTTTTGTCTAGTTAGTCCTACTTTGGCTAAGATATTCCTTCATGGGCCTTGTCATAATTTCAATTGGTTATTGAAGGTATCTCCTATGAGATAACTTCAACATGTTTATCAATGAAAATGATAGCTCAGTAGTGGCTATTTTTAAAAAGTACATCTTGTTCACTAAATCAAAACCCTAGGTAAGTATTGTTTTATACTTTTAGTATATGTTTGGTAAGTTCCTGATATGTTATAAATGCACAGTCAAATATTAGTAAATCCCCTTTGAATTAGTTTTACATTTATCTTTATATAATTTATTTTTAGTTTGGTCATACATTTTTATCCTATGTTCAAGTTAGTGTATATATTATGAATATTTAATATGTATTTTATATTTTATATTGGAATTAACATTTGCTTATATAGAAATAGTCACTAGTTAATTACAAATGATTTTGTAAGTGATACAATATGCAACTTAGCTTTTACAAACTATCAATAATTAAATCATTTTAATGTCTTTTCAAAATGTCTTCAAGAGAGAAATGAATTCTCATACTTAAAAGGTAGAATAAGGCCTCAATCTAAGAAAATTTGGATATAATATCATTTAAACTACCAAAATTAATATTAAATCCACATTGCCATTATCCATTTTATGATGGTGACAAAATTCCTCTTGTTGATTGGTATTTTAAGTTGTCTAGTTTGAAAAATATGTATGCAAATATTTATTTGTTCAACACTATATCTAAAAAAGAATATTCTCATATTAGAATAATCATTACCTATGATAAGGATGGACTTGAAGATGCCATTAAATTCTAACTAGAAGTATGGAATAGAGAAGAGGGAATTCTTTATTTTTCTACAACTAATTTTAATAAATTTACATTGAATAAAATGGAATTGACAAAAATGAATGTTTCTCTTTCTTGTGAAACTTTTGGATTTCATTTGAATAGCTATGACAACATTGAAATGTCTAGATTGATATATAGAGATAATTTGGTTCTTATAATACAAAATATGTAGAAAGAAAAACATGAAAAAGGGGAACCAACTTCTTCTACTTTCCACCATGTAAATATGCATTTAAACTACCCTACTATCATGACATAAAAAAACATTGAATGAAATAACAAACAAGGGAAACATATTTTTATGTAGATTTGAAAAGGGATATAGAGTTACTCACAACAATGCAGAAATATAAGATCAAATAGATGGATGATATAGTTTTGTTGGTATAGAGTTCTGATAAGACATAATGAATTCTCTACATGGTATATTTCCTCAGACAACTATGCCTTGAACAATATTATTGATATCTATGAATTATGGGATGCTAATATTGACATAAGAAATCTAAATGAAAGAGGAGTGAATTCCGTAATTCATTCATTCATAAAACATAATGAGGTTCTAATGAAGAATGCTCTATTAATTCCTTTTGATCCAAATAACACTTAATGTATTATTGAATAAAAAGAAGTCCTTGAAGATATGATGGAGAAAATTTCTTAAAGGTTCAAATTTATAGATGGCCAACACATAATTACAAAAAACCAAAGCATTATTTTATATGAAGAATACAATACACTATCATTGAGAAAAAATATTTCTATTAAAATGGAAATATTTATAAAAATAGTTACTATATTCCATATTATTCACAAAATATGTAACCAATATAATGAAGCAAATGAAGTAATATATAAGGCTTAATTTGTAGAAAGTGTTTGATTTGCATGTGACCTTATCTAGCAGAGAGGTTGGAATAATCTTGAATTAAGAAAAAAAAAAGATAAAATAAATACATTAACAAGCTATATACTTGTTCACACAAATGAACTACTCAACACAAAAATTGTAGTGGAGAAAATGCCTTCTTTTTATGGAAAAACCTATTTGGTATTGTTTTAATAAGGTATTTGATGTATTTAAAAGTGATACTTTACCAGGTTTAAATAAAAAAGATTTAAATCTGATTAGTATAACAATATTAATAAATATTCAATGGATTTCAAACAAATAAAAATTAGGACTAGCAAATTTATTTGAAAATGGGTCTATTTTCTTCTTGAAAACCCTTGGGTACAACAACATGGACACTTGGTGCAAAAAAGTGAAGATGTAAATTAATATATTATCAAAACTTATAATTTATGTCACTAATCATGATCTGACACCTCCATCAAAAAAAAAGAATCACACATAAAGAAGTAATGGAATGTTATATAATTTATACAAAAAGGTTTTGAAGATTTGTGTGTCTAGATTGAAAGTATTTAAAAAAATAAAAAATATGGAAAGCATTATCTCTATATTCAATAAGCATATTGAGAAAATATATAGATAGTGATGGAGGTCATCTTTCCTAGACATATACAAACAAATTTAGCTACCATTATGCCCCACCATGTCTTTGGTCATCCATTTTAGAAGATTTCACACATTGTTCATTGTTGGTGTGAATGTTGATTTGATAGTTATTGATCTTTGAAATATCATTAAAGATTTTAAGGAAGAATATATTAGCCTATTTATTCAATCACTGAGTGATAAAGTTATTGTTTAGGATTTCATTTTATTCATCAATCAAAAACTTGACCATTTCTCTGTCATTTAGAACTCTCTCAAAAAACTACGTGTTGGTCATTTCCATTATATGCAAAATACAAGTGTCATAATTTTGGGTCTCAATACTGATGGATTAAATTGGAACCATATTACAAGTATCAAATTTTGTCAATATTTTAATAATATTTAGCTTGACGATTTCATCACCCATTCAGAAAAACACAAATTAGAGGAAGGCGTTAACATCAATAAAGACATACCAATATTTCAATTGATTGAATCACACAAAATAGGATGGCCATTCAAAAATGAATTAGATAACTTCTTTTGGGAGAGACTTATCTCTAATTTTAATAATTTAGATATATATGATGTGCTAGGGGTATATAGAAGAGTTGGATTTGTGCATGCTTGTTTTAAAATATTTTTGTTTATTTTATTAGAAGAAAGTGAGAAGAAACTCAAAGAGGGTATGGTTGAAAAACATGATATGTTATGCATGCATTAATCTAGAAGATTGTGGAGACTCTTCTTTGTTTAGGGAGGAATGACCTATAGATAATAAAATACTAAAGAAATGGTTGATTAGTTCGGTAGTAGGGTGGATTTCTTAATACAAGCTAGATACAAAAAGCACAACCTTCTTAAGGGGTGGTGAATCCACACTTTTAAATAATTAAATTATACAAATGAAAGATATACTAAAATGAAATACAAGAAGTCATTGATGGGAGATAGATGAATTTGACTAATTTTTGTAATAAATGATTAAATATCAATGTTAGATGAATAAAAATTGATTTATAAAATAGATTGATCCTTGGTGATAAAACAAAAATATAGAAAGTAGAATTTGGCTAGGGTCTGATATGTCAAATTAGCTTACTATTGAAAATTGATAGATAGTGACCATCGATGATTAGGTGACCATCAATGTTTAGTGACCATCGATGGTTAGTGTTAAACCATCAATGGTTAGGTGACCATTTATGGTTACTATGGTATCTAGATTATAAAGAGAAATTTTGTTGGGAAGGTTGTAGGAAAGTTTTGGAAGGTGAGTTTAGGTTGGTTGTTAGTTGTGAGATAGATGGTAATGTTTAGAGGTTTTTAGTTCAGGTAAAGGATGTTCATATGGTTAAAAAAGGATGTGGGTGGTCTTGGGGAAGAGAAAAAGTATCTGGAGTTATAGAAATCCAACAAAATAAAGTGGGATGGAAGAGAAAGTGATACAAGAATAAAACAAAGAAACTCATTACTAAATTATGATAAGAAATAGATACTTAGCTTTATTGTTACTAGTTTAAAGAATATTAATGTTGGATGAAATCTTTTTGTAGATCATAAAACAATTTCAGTAGAGTGATAGTACCTTATCTATTGACTGATGAGTTGTAGCAACACTTTTAATATCTATCCTGGTCACTCGTTCAATGGAAGTAAGAAGAAAATTTGCACAAGAATATTTGATCTCTTGCACCAAGAAGTTCTCATCCTCTTTCAATTTTTCTTCCTCTCTTAATATAGAGGGAAGTGAGTAGTGAAACAATAAGTATAATAGGCTATCTAAAAATCTATCTGATTTTATCCCAAGATGCATTGATTATGCCAATGGCAGATCAAGAAACTATTATTAGAAAATCAAGCTAGAGTTTGAGTATAAGTTAACTCCTAAGGTGGTTAAGGGAAAACAATCAATAGTCAAGGTTAACTCTTGGTGGTTAAGGGTTAACCATCGATGATTAGGGTCATAGTCAAAATTGGCTAAACTTAGCCATTTCTACTAATGACTGGTGGGGTAAAAGATTAGGAAAGGGTCCCAAGGGGGTCAAGGGGTGGTCTAAGGGTCAGTGTGACATCTAGAACCATAGTGTATGATTTTCTAATGTCTAAAATATTTGAATGAAAATGGAAATAAGTTTATCTTACATTATAAAAATTGAAGAATAAGAATTTTTTAATGTTAAATTTCAAAAATGTTCAACAAATTCATAGAAACCAATACCAAAACAACCTCTTTGATTACTATCAAGTTCATAAAAGTTTTAATGTATTTTATAATCATGATTTATTTTTCAAATAAAACATCTTACCAATATTTTTCTATGTATGATTTATTTTTCAAACCTAATAGATTATCAATCTTTCAGTGTGTAGCAAATATGGCATTGAATGAAAGTGAATAAAAAATAATAATGGAAAATCAAATCAATAAACATGACAAATTGCAAGTTGAAAAAGGTAAGATAATATCATGGACATTTTTACAATTATACATTTTTTAATATATCAATTATCTATAATATTGACATAATACTTTTTCATCTATTTATGTGTCAAATAATATAGTTCACAACACAACTCTATATCTTGAAGCCTCCTCGAACACAACACAAGGTATAAATATCAAATCAAATGATGATGATGATGATGATGATGATGATGATGATGATGATGATGATGATGATTCTTAGTTACTATATTACATAATACCTTCTAGGGTATAAATAACAAAAGGTTCAACAAAAGAGTGCAGCTGGATAAACTATAAAAAGGCAAAAAAATTGTGAAAACCCCCTTTCAATGAATGTGTAATTATACAATTTTACATACTAAAATATGTAAATTATCTTCATTTATTTACACACATTACAATTAAATTTTTATTTATCTACAAGAGAGAGTAGAAGAAAATAAAATAGAGTGCATCATCTTTGGATTTGGATGTGTGGGTTTATTTTATTATTGTGTGAACTTGAATGTGGTTGTATTTACCCATTTAAATGTTTAATTTGACATTTTTAAAATAATTCAATATGTGATATATTGTATCTTGAAGATAATAAATTATCTTTAGATTATATATTATCTTTATTTCAAATCCTCTTTGATGAAAAATGGAATAGATAAATATATGTATATGGATATATATAATAAAATATAATTTTTCATATGTTAAATGGCATAAATAGATTGTAGAAGTAACCAGATTTTCTTTTTGTTTTAGAATATGATGAGTTACATATATTTTAACAAGTTTATAATAATTTTCCATTATGTTCAAGTTATGAGGATTCATTATAAACATGTATATCTATACGCATATTAAAAAATTAGTAATAAGAATTGTAGATACATGTATAATAAGTATAGCTACATGTGCCTAACCATGTATATAATTTTGTATATGTTTATATGAATATTTATAATATTTATGGAAATTCAAATAAAAAAATGTAGTAAATGAAATAAAATATGTTTATATGTTACAATATACAATGCAAATCAAAAGTGCATCAGTGATTAATCTAATATGTAAAACATTTTCTTGGAAAATTTCCATGTTATATTTATTATAATATAATATTTTTAATAAGTGATTGCTTTTTTTTGAACAAATTATAGATGTTTTAAAGGAGGAGCTAAAACTAATTTCTAAACAATTATTGATTTTGGGGTTGGATGAATTGTTATTTGTTGTGAACGAAATAAAATATATGCCAATGAATGTTATGAGAAGAAAATAATATTATATAATAGTATGTCATAATATTTTTGAGATAATTCCAAATAAATTTTAAAGGTGCCACTACATTATTTTACTCATGTTGGCCTTTGGTCAATGATATAGGCCAATCAATTGAGGCTACTCCTTCAAACCATGGATTATACAAGTTCAAATTTCATGTTTATTTTGGGGAAAACATATTCTAAGCCTAAATATCAATGATAAAGTGTGTAATATGCTTGCTCAAGTGTGCTTGAAGTTGGCTTGGTTGATCTTCAATTTTTGCATGGGTAGAGATGTTTAGGGATAATTATGGAGTATTGAGGATGTGTAATGGTCTGATAAGAGGTTTTATATTATTGGGGAGGTTGTGTGAATAAGTAGAATTCATATTGTAGTCCATAGTTTTCATCTTGATAGCTTAGGTCTAGTGACATAAAATTTGAGTAGGCATTTTGCTGACATCACCATTATAATGTAGGAATGAGTGAAAGAGAGTTGGACATATGGTTGTGATCAAATTAGTCCCTAGTTTTTATGTATTTAATCTCAGGTCATGTGCCTAAGAGTAGTCAAAGATATGTGGGTGCATAGTTGGGCTCCTAGGTATTTTGACAATGTTTTCCCATACTTAGCCAAATTTACAATGTGGTAAGAAGAGATGAGCAAGAACTGTGATGATGGAGTATCTCACACATGTGGATGTTTCAAAACAATATGATCATATGTGTCTGTTTAGTTTTGATCATAGTTTATTTATGCTAAATTTTAGGGCATGCACTGAAACACATCAAAATATGTGTGTTCAAATTTCACCTTACAAACAAGTTTTTGACATAGTTGGCTCTATGGAAGAAAAATCTGAGTGAGCATTTTAATGTTGTTACATCTCACATGTTTGAGGGTTTCAGGATGATATTGTTATATGGTTAGATTCTCCTATGTAAATAAATCACATGTTCCAAATTGAAGATCATGCATCCAAGTGCATCAGATATGATTGTGCAAAGTTAGCCTTCTAGGCAGATAAGCAAGGTTCCCATATTCAAATTTGCACAAGTTAAGTTTTTAGTAACATCGATGGTACATGTTGTTCCAAGAAGTTAGGAAGCAACAAGGTGAGGACAAGTACATGATGTTTAACATTAAGGAGATTTAAATACCAAGCTTCTTCCAAGGATCATATAGTTGAAGATATATGGTGTGTATTAAAGTTGAGAGGTCAAAGTGATAGCTTTTTAGCATTGTTAAAGACCAAGATAGGTATAGGAGATCGATGGTGTATGATGAGTCAACATTTCAAGATTGCATGAGATGAGATTAAAGTGACTGCTGTTTAACATTTGAGCATTGAGGCCTATGTGTTAAAGATCAAACAAGATTGATGTTACATATTTGATCTGAGTAGTGAGAACATGAGATGTGAGCATAGTGTTTAAAGTTTAGTTATGACTGTTGACATTTAAACATTTGAAGTTAACAAGGGAAAAAATAATGTCTAGTTTATGAGTCATATCTTTTGATCCAAAATGAATTTGACCATGCAATAAAAAAATGGTAGAGGACTCTGAGGTGAATCTATAAATATGGATTTGAAGATCTATAAGTGTGTAAAAACAAAGATATTGAGCTCTAAAGTTGACTATGTGTTTGTGCATGTTCTTTAAGTAACTTGAGAAGGGTAATTGAGCTCTTTTTGATGTTATTTCAATATCTCATGATGAATTATCTATTTGGGGGTGTTGTAGACTCCATGAGGATGCTCTATGTGCATTATGAAGGTTTTATCAATGATATATAGTATGAACAAAGGTTTTGAAGTCAATTATGTTTTCATTCATAATGATTGTGTGTACATATAAGTGTTTGAGCTAATCGTGCTTTACAAAAAGAGTGTTTTTATGATTGTGATCATTTCAAGATGTCTAAGGGGACATAAGGAGTGGACCCATGTATTTAAAAGTGTTCTTATGTTCATATTTGGCTTGCAGAAGTATCAAAAAGGTGAATGGGTTTCCATAGGACCTAAAAGTGACTTAGGCCTATTTGAAAGTGGATTGTATTCAAGTGTGACCCATGTGAGATGCCTTAAGGGTGAAGTCATAAATTATGGCTAATAATAAAAATTATGACCTTGTTAGTTCATGATATCTCAATATATAGTGAAATAAAAGATGATGATGTCTAGACATTGTGTGGAAGACTTGTGAGAGAGACTTGAACAAGGTGTATGTGAGAGTTGTGGAGCAAAGGAGAGTTAGAGTGCCCAATTGATGATTTAATGAGTGGATAAGATTGAAGACTATGTGTATAACCTGTAGGTCATGTTTTTGATGTCCAAATAGTGCTCTTGTAGTTGAAAGATATGAGAAGAGGTTCTAGTTTGCATATGAGGATAATTTGATAGAAGAAGGAGAGAGATTGTGGCATCCCTATGTGAGGGACCTATTTGAGATAAATAGAGAGTTTGTATAGGGGTTAGATAAATAAATATCCATCATTAGGTGTTAAATACATCATAAATGAGTTTGAAGTGTTTAAATGGGTCTAAAAGACTTGATCCTCCTTAGGGGCATTTGTTCCTTGTGAGATAGGTGTTTCACTAAATACCTTTGGCCAGGAGGACATGATCAAGATTTTTTGGTCTAAAATATTTGATCAGTATCTTGTTTTTAATTTATTATAGGATATTAGTCCATGTGTTATAGACTTGAGAGTGGGTTTTATTCTATATGAGGGTTTACCATAAGAACTATGTGTTATGTGTTTAATCTTATGTATGAATTGAATGAATAAGCTCTCTTGTTAATGTTTCTTGATTAAGTTGATATATGTCGATTGGTTAATATTTTAAAGGACTAAATTGTAATTGACATATCTAGGCTCACTAGTTCGTGCCCCCATCTTAGTGATTGTACCTCTAACAATTGGTATCATAAAAAGTGATTTGGGTCAAAGTTTTAACAACTTGAAGGTGATCTAAGGTACAATATGGGTAGTCATCAAAGAGGTTTTTCTACTAAGGAAGCATTGATGTTTAATTTATCCAACTATGATTTTTGGAGTACTAGGATGAAGACATACATTATGTCCTTAGGGTTTGATGTATGGTAATCTATTGTGGATGGTTATGTTTCTCCTACTATTTCTCCATCTAGTGTTGTAGAAAATAAGTTATTTAAGAACAATTTCAAGATAATGAATGATATTAATTAGGGTCTTTCAGACATTGAATACACTAAGGTAATCCATTGTAAAATGCTAAATTGATATGGGAAAAAACATAAACCGTTTGTGAACGAGATTCAAAGGTTAGTCTTGGTAAGTTCTAGACTCATAAAAGGCAATTTGAAAGTCTCAAGATGAATGAAGAAGATTCTGTGGCATATTTTCTACATAGAGTTGATGAAATTATGACCATCACCATAGGTCTTGGGGATAAAATTGAAGAGGCTAATATTGTTCAAAAGGTATTAATATCTCTATCCCTCAATTTTTATCTAAAAGTATATGTTATAGAAAATATTCATGATCTTAATTAAAGATGGATCAATTGCATGGCACACTTACTACCTATGAGATGAGGAAGAATGATTATATACCACCAAAGAATTAAACAACTTTTAAGACTAAAATGAAGACAAAGAAGAAATTCCAAGGTAAGATACTCAAGGAAGATGACATTCCTGATATAGATGAGGATGAACTAATTGTTTTGATTTCAAGGAAATTGAGAACAGGGTCAAGCAAGTATAAAGTCAAACTACCTCTCCAATTCTTCAATTAAGGTGAGATAGGACATTTTTTTAATAAGTGCCCTCATAAGTTAAAAATGATGATGATGAATAAAATGATCAAGATCATGATGATGAAAAGAGATATTTTAGGTATAATAAAATCAAGAAGGGATTTATAAGGTTTGATAACAAGAAGTACTTCAAGGATAAAAATAGTCTCTACACTAAAGAACATTATAACTCATCAGATGAGAGTGAAGATAGTGATTCAGAGTATGATAATAAACATGATGATCCTATTGAAGATAGACCATTTTCCATGGCTAAGAAACTAATTTCTCATAGTGAAAGGAGTCTAGTTGGACTGATTCAAATGATGATGAGGTCAACTATGAGACTGCATTGACTAATGCTCATGAAGAACTAAAGATTGAGAAGAAGATCAATAAGAAGATGAAATATAACTCAAGAAATTTGAGGAGAAATTCATTATGTTTGAGGTAATAATGGATGAAGATTCCAAGGATTATGAAGATATGGTAAATCATATCACTTGTTAATTGGAAATTATGTCTACAAGCCTAAAATCTAAACAATAGGCATGTGCAAGGTATGTAATTGAAAATGAATAATTTAAATCTAAGTTATATAAGGTATCTAGTAAGGTAATGTAATTTTTGATATTTTCAAAGATCTCAAGTTCTCTAGACAATATTTTGAATGATCAAAAGCATGCAAATGATAGAACTAGTCTTGGATACAAAGAAGAACCAGATACTACAATTCAAGACAAGATGAAGACTAATGTGAACAACGACAATCACCCTTTGAAGATAAATCATCAGAAAAGGAATGAAGGTGTTGGAAGAATGAATATAAAATATATTAGAAAACCAAATTCCAATTTCAATGGTTACTTCTATAATTTCAATTAGTTTGGGCATAGAGTTAGAGAATGTAGAAGACCTATTAAAAAAGAATTTTCATGGAACTCTGATGGGGGTCATCAGTCAAAAGGTGTGGGAAAGTTTGAGTGATTCAAATATCATGATATAGGAAACTTTGTAAAATATTTCCCATTTAAGGTAAGACAAGATGAGTTTCCATCAAGGAGTATGGTTTGTTGTAGTTGTAAATAGAGAGGTCACATTCCTAGATTATGTAAGCAAAGGCCTACAAAATAGAATAGGTTTTATCAAGATCCTAGAGTGTAAGGAATAAGGAAAGTTAAATAATAGAATCCAAAGGTGGTAAATATGAATTATGATGAGTCTACAGGTCTAATTAATCTATTTTTTATGGTGGCAAATGCTACAAATGTTGAAGAGTGCAAAGAGCTCTCATTCACTACTCATGTTATGAATGAAGAGACCAAGCTCAAGGAGAAGACCAAGATACTAGTTGAGGCTAATCCTGAGATGTGTATGGATCCAAGTGAACATATTTATATTGTTGAGAAATTTTCATGAAAATAACATCAATTGTTTGTACCTAGTGATGAGATTCCAAGCTGCAAGGTTGGTGCTTCAAACAAAAATGTATGCCAAGATTCCATAGTTGCTCTATGTGTTGTAAATTATATCTTGGAAGAGAAGTAAATTGATATAGAGAAGGAACTAGTTGTCATAGTTTATACTAAAGAGAAGAAGAACAAGAGAAAGAAGTCTTATATCTATAAGAGGATTCTAGCAGTTACTGAGGAGATGTGGGCCACCCCTGGCTTCACTTTGTTTTAGAACATTGTGGTGTAAAGGATGTCTCTGTCTATGCTTCTTTAGAAAATAATTTTAGTGGTGAAGCAAGTGTTGCTATGGTGTTCTATAGATGGTCCTAGAACACTAGAGTCGAGTGTTCTTAGATGGAACATGTATGTCCAAGTGGAAAAATATGCTGAGGTGATGTCATGATGTTGATAACTATATATGAAACAGTCTGTAGGGTCATATTAAAGGTTCCCAAATGGAAAAGGAGGATTTATGATTTTTCAAGATGATATTTTTTCATATAAAGTTATATTAACCTTATTATAACATTCTCTAGGTGGTTTTGTGATCTAAAGATCTGTTGAAGTCAATTTGGAGATTTTTTATAGCTCTCACGTTTCCTAGTTTGTGCTTAAGAGCTTACAGGTCCTAAAATGGGTTATAATAAGTAAAGGTTACCAATATTTTGGAAGCTCAAATCTTGTTCTATAAGTGTGTAATAGTTGTCTCTAGATGTACAAGAAGTTTCAGAGGTGGATGTTCACTGGAAGGTGTTGTGTTGACCTTATTTGTTTTGAGATTATAAGGTTTTGAGATCCAATATAAAAGTATTCTACCTTATGATTTGAGGTCTAAGGAATCCTAATATATTGAATGGGATACTTGGGTTGTCAAATAAATCTTCGTAGAGACTTGAATATTTTTGGTTCTCAAGTAATTTAAATTTTTATAAGTTGGAGGCCTAATTGGGTAGTTGTTTTGTGAAGGAAGTATAATGCAGAGGATGATATAGTTCTTGAAATTTGGTGTGTTTGAGGAGACATATGAGAGTACTCTAAATATGATATTTCATGTCTTGAAGATATATCTACTAAAATATGTGGACTCTGCAAGTTCTAGGTAGGGCTATAAGGAGTCTAGACAGGCCTAGTCTGAAGATTTGATGTTTATCATTAATATTTACAAAAGGGAAAGGTATGAGTATTTTAAGGTGAGTAATCATGTTGGTTTAATGCATGTTTCTTATTTGGTAAGTGACATGAATTTCTATTGGTGGTTTGGTAAAGAAGGCTAGTAAACATGTGCGTTGGTTTTTCATGGTGTACGAAGATCTGAAGATGCCCAAGAGGTGCAATTGGTTAGAGTTCTTAGGGGGAATCCATCTCAATTTTGAGCATAGTTTATTTATGCTAAATTTTAGGTCATGCACTGAATTATATCAAAAGATATGAATGTTCATAGGTGGCCTTCTAGATACGTTTTTGACATAGTTGGCTCTGTGACAGAAAATATGAGTGAGTATTTTAATGTCATTATATCTCACACGTGTTAGGGTTCTAGGAGAAGATTGTTTTATGGTTGGATTCTCCTATGTAATAATATCATATGGTCCAAATTAAGATCTTGCATTTGAGTATAGTAAAATATATGAATATACAAATTTTGCCTTCTAGGTACAAAATTAAGGTTCCCATAGTCAAATTTTCACAAGTTAAAGTTTGTGCAACATCGACAGTGTACATTGCTCCAAGAAGTTAAGAAGAAGTGAGATGAGGACAAGTGCATGACGTTTAACAATGATTAGAGATAATTAATGGGATTATTATAAGGATGAATGGTGAGATCATGCCCATACAGTTGAAGATATATGATGCATATTAAAGTCAATAGGTCAAATTGATAGTTGTTTAGCATTGTTAAAGACCAAGCTATGTAAAAGACCTAGATGGTGTGTGATGAGTCATCATTTAAATTGATGAGGTTAGAATGATTAAGGTTTAACATTTTAGCATTAACACTGATGTGTTAAAGATCAAACAATATCGATGAGGTGTATTTGATTTGAGTAGCAAGGACATAAGATGTGAGCATTGTGTCTGAGGTTGAACTGTGACCGTTGACATTTAACTATCTGAATTTAACAAGGGAAAACCCACTATCTAGTTTTTGAGTCAAATATTTTGATCCAAAATGAATTTGACCATATAATAAAAATCAAAATGGTAGAGGACTCCAAAGTGCATCTGGAAATATGGATTTTAAGATCTAAAAATATGTAATCACAAAGATATTGAGCTCCATAGTTGACTATGTGTTTGTGTATGTTCTATAAGTAACCGAAGAAGGTTAATTGATCTCTTTTTGATGTTGTTGTGATATCTCATGACGAATTACATATTTGGGAGTGTTTTAGATTCTGTGAAGATGCTCTATATGCATTATGAATGTTTAATCAATCATATCTAGTATGAATAAAGGTTTTAGAGTTGATTGTGTTTCCATTCATAATGACTATGTGTATAGAGAAGTGTTTGAGATAATTTTTATTTAAAAAAAGAGTGTTTTTATGACTATCATAATTTGAGGATGTCTAATTGGACATAAGGAGTGGACCCATGAATTTTAATGTTTTCTATGTTTTTAGTTTGGTTGAATAAGTATAAAAAAGGTGAATGGGTATCAATAGGATCTAAAAGTGACTTAGGCCTATTTGAAATTGGATTTTGCTTAAGTGTGACCCATTTGAGATGTCTTAAGGGTTAATACATGTATTTTGGTTGATAATAAAAGTTATGACTTTGTTAATTCATGATAGCTCTATACATAGTAAAATCAAAGATGATGATTTTTAAACTTGGTGTGGAAGACTTGTGCAAGGTGTATGTGAGAGTTGTGGAGTGAAGGAGAGGTAGAGTGGCCCAGTTGATGAGTTAATGAGTGGAGTATATTGATGACTATGTGTATGATTTGTAGTTTATGTTTCTAATTTGTAAATAGTGCTCTTATAGTTTGAGGATATGCGAAGAGGTTTGAGTGTGCATATGATTATAATTTGAGTGAATAAGGGGAGATATTATGACATGCCTATGTTTGAGGCTTGTTTGAGATGGAGAGAGAGTTTGTGAAGGGGTTAGATAATAAAGATCCATAATTAAGTATTGAAGACATCATTACTAAGGTGGAAGTGTTCAAAGGGGTTCTAAAGGACTTGATCTTCCTTACGGGTAGTTGATCCTTGTGAAATAGGTGTTTCACTAAATACCTTTAGTTAGGAGGACATGATCAAGGTTTGTTGGTATAAAGGATTTGATCAGTCTCTTATTTGTAATTTCTTATCAGACAGTAGTCCATGTATTGTAGACTTAAGAGTGGGGTTTATTCCCCATGAGGGTTTTCCACAAGAACTATGTGTTATGTATTTGATCTTGTGTACGAGTTGAATGAATTAACTCTCTTATTAATGTTTCTTGATCAAGTTGATATATGTTGATTGGTTAATAGTTTAAAGGACTGTAATTGTAATTGAAATATATAGGCTCAATAATTCACCCCCTTCTCTTAGTGATTATACCTCTAACACTTAGAAGTGTTGATAGGAGTTTTGTTGATAAGAATGTCAAGGTAAGTTTAATATATTGCTATTAGAACACTAAATTACTAGAATGTTTTTAGTTTCATACGCATGTGGGTGGTTGGAAATAGTTATTTTTAGAAGCACTATGCCGAAAATAACAACTATTGCCATGAAATTCTATTTTTAAATGAAGGTAGATTTGGCTAGTAAATCTATATGTAATTGGTTTTGACTAATTTTGTTGAAATAGATGGTCTTGTAAGGTAGGAAGCTAGAAACATTGCATCCAAGTTAGGATAATTATGACGTATTATGCTGAAAAAATATGCATACCTCACCCCATGTTTTCCATCATGGTGTCCCAAATGACACATGACTTAGGAAAGGCATTAATTTTGGCTTGAATTTAAAGAAAGAGGTGGCTATCATATTGGTCATAATTGAAATGCTAGCAAAGTGAGGCTGAGCATTACTAGTTTAAAAAGTTTAAATTGTTATGAAAGAATGTTACTAGTGAGTAGAACATATACCAAATATTGTTGTTATTTGGCTATTTGATATGTCCCCAGAACAACTCCTCGGTAAGGAGGGGAGGATGTCATGACCTAACCTTATAGGATATTGTAGATACTTATTTATAGACTCTATAGCATGATTTATTTAATTTTTATTGGCATTTGAATCACATATTGAATATATAATTCCATTTTTTATATTTTCTTTAGTCATCAATGTTAATTATTGTGAATCTAGTTTAACACTATAGTATATGCTTATGTATGATTTACTTGCAACATGATTTACATTTCTGCATAATTCAAATTATTATTATTATTATTATTATTATTATTATTATTATTATTATTATTATTATTATTATTATTATTATTATTATTATTATTATTATTATTATTATTATAATATTACCTTGTACTATTGATTCCTATATTTCATGGTTATCGAAATCAGGTAAATGAGATATGCCTAGGGGTGGACTATGGTAGCTGGGGTGATATCTAAGTGGTTAATGAGTAGTTTAGATAAGCACTGATAGGTAAAATTAGATCATAATTCATATTTAATCCAAATTGGTCAAAATTTCATTATTGTAGTTATTTTTCATGACTATTTTTATGTCTTTATATGTTATTTTTTATCACTATCCTATTACTAGATGTTATGCAAACTAGTCTTATTTATCAATGTCGTGTGTAATTAATTATGCTTAGCCTTGTGTTTTACCTAGTATAACCTTCATGTTTTTGATTTATTTCATTCTTCCTATCTATTGTACTTGATATCCTCTTTGTGTGAGTTGTTATTATGGTCTTAGTTATTCAACCCCTTTTTGTGTTTTGACCCATTGTGATTTAATGACAACTCCTAGGTGGTTATGACATTTCAATTATACCCTTGTTGGGACATGATGTAGTTATGGCTCTGATGTCCATGGTAAACTAGACCAATACATGGTCATTGGCTTAGACTTATCACTTATTTAAGTATGACCACTTGTCATGATGACTAGGACCTACATAGTCTATGAATTAGACCATGGGACCCTTTCATGGGAAATTTAACTTACCCAACATGTATGATGAAGGATAATTTTCATTGACATAATTTTTGGGTGGTCATTATTATTTTTGGTTTTGATATTAGTTGACCCTATTTCCAAAACTCTTTGTCGAGCATACACATTTTTTGGAACCTCAAGGAAACTTTGGAGATCACTACGTTGTAAAAACCTAGGACGAGAAGGTATGCAAGTTGGGGAATTTAGATGCGATTGTTTGATTGGTCGGCATAGAGGTTCTAGGATTGGTTCAGACTCTAACATTTCTTGTTTAGATCTATGGAAGTGTGGGGCAAGCTTGAAATTACTATGGCAACCTCTAAAGATAGTTGGGGGGAAAAATAATGCCCATGGTGGGGAATTAGAGTGTAGGTCTCACTTACTAGTGAGTGTGGTAAAGGAAGGAGGATTAATAGAATTATTCAACAAAGGAAACAATTCCAACTTCCCCACATAGATGGCATTCGGGTCCAGTAAGTGGATTCTAGTTTTTGCTATGTATGATGTCTTTCATTTTGGTTTTTTTGGTTTGGGTAAGTTTTTGGGTTATGATGGAAATCAGAAATAAAAACATTATAGGTCTATGATGAAATTAGAAGACTTCATCACTAGAGCTTTATCTCAGACATATCAATTTTAAATTGATTTAATTATTTTACATGATGGGCCATTTTTTTAAATATATACATTGGTGTTTGAAATGTTGTTGGGTCATTTTTATTTCTCAATGTTTAAGTTATTTGAATGATGTAAGGTTTTATTATAAAGCAAAGTTTGTAATACCTAGTTTTATGTGTTGGTTTCACTTTCAAAATCATAATGGGCAAGGGTGAATTGATGAGTATATTGGGGTTATACCATTATTATATGATATCTTATTTATTTAAATATGATTACATTTTTGGTGAAAAATATGGTGTTTAAAATCCCTGTGGAGCAGGGCATTCAAATACTCTCATATAAACCTTAGTTGGGTGAAATCATGTTCTATTGACTAGTTTTAATGTGCATCTAGATGGTTTTTAACTATTTTAAGTATATGGAGCTAGTTTCTCTTGTTAACATTCTACCCAATTGCTAACATTAACCCCTATTTTGATAATTGTAATATAATATTAATCCATTCAAATCTATTTTAAATGAGAGGTTTCTTTGGATTGATTGTGATATATTTTTGTGGTAAATATTGTGTTTTATTTCTTATTGAAATAATCTAGCTTGAATTGATTTGTGTATTTCCATTGTTTATACTCATGAAGTTTGAAAAGGCATGCAATGAGGGATACATGATCATGCCTTGATTTGAGTTATAGTGGGTTTCCTTGCAACATATGTTGATTGCATTTTATTAAAATAATGTAATGTGAACCTTATTTTGATTTAATAGCAAGAAATTTTTCATTTGAAAACCTAGGTAATCTATGAAAAAAATTATTTTTGGAAAGACTTATTTATTTTAAATTTTCAAATCTATGTTTTACTTGAATCAAGTTAGTTGGTCTTTCTTATTAACTTTATATTAATTTAAATGACATCTTTGCCTTAATATTTTATTTCATCCCTAATCACTTTTTTGCTCATGCTTGAATAGTTGGGATTTTATTAATTTATCTCTTGGAATCCATAATTTATGTTTATCATTTGAATTTAGGTGTGAATTGAATGTTTTTATAATTGATCCTCTTTGGAAGGATGTATTCCTACCTTTCCTAACTCATATGTTGATTTATCAGTTTTGATGAGGTTTTTATTTTATAGAGTTGTGTTTCTCTCATGTTCTGAATTGTTATGAACTAATTGGATGTTTTATGTTCATTACATATGTAGTCTTGGTGTTTTAATTTTTGTATTTATACCCCTTCATTGAACTATTGGATTTCGTGCTTAGGAGCATCCTTAGTACTATTGATAAGCTCATAGGTTGAGCTAGTTACTTGTGCTTTCTCCAAATAAGATACTATGTAATTCACTGGTTCTAATTTATTTTTAAATTAGTGTTAAAAAAAACTTATATTAATACCTATGAGTTTCTCATCTTTTTATACTAATTTTTATGGATACCTATTACTTCACTTGTGGGTATTCGTTGAGAGTTATGTTCATTACCTCTATTGGTGTATATTGGTGTATGAAAATTTGCTTATGTTGTTGATTGGTTCTTTTTATTTTTAAATTATTGTATATGAACATGGATTAAATATATTATGGTCAACCTCCACATAAAAGCTTGGAGGTCATACTCCACCACTAATCTAATGGTTGGTGTGGAGAGGGCCACATATGGTTAAGCTCATAGAACTATATGATAGAGGTTTTATTTTGGATGGGGATATGTTTCTATCCATTACTCATGTCTTCATATTGGTGGAATATTGGTTTATAGTGACTTATTGATGTTTAAATATAGCGAATGTTTCCCTTATATTTAGCTACAATAGTATAAATGTTACTTTAAATCCTTGATTAAATTTTAAGAAAAGTCTTAAAATATTATTAAATTATAGTAGCTTATATTAACTTGAATGTTCCAATATTTTATCACTACTATACATGCATACTAATACATTTGGAAAATATGTGGATCTTATATTAATTTATGAAATGTGAAGTTGATATTTAGCTTTAATGTTTACTATTTATTACAAATGTATAAGCCTAATTATATCATGTCTTGGCCATAGGATGTGGAATAGAAAATAATAATCTACATGATTTTAATTGTACTGTAAGGTAATTAAAGAAATTAGGTACAACCAAGGGTACAATTTTTTAAGTCCTTCGTGAGCAACATTAATTTTTATTGAAGTTGGTTTTGTACACTTTAGTTTAAATCATTAAGATGGTATTCAATCCTTCCTTTAGATGTGATTATTGTATGCTTCCATTATACCATTTTATGTATTATTATTCATTAACATGAAGAAGTTAAGACCCTTCAGCCTATATATAGGATGTTGATGTTGTATAAGGACTATTTATTTTTTAATGTAGTTATATTATGTTTTCCCTAACACCTAGTTATTATATTATGTTTCAAAATTTTATGTTGTTTTCCTCTATTCTTTAATAGCACACATCATAGGGTAATTAATGGATGTTGTTTAATCATAAAATTTTCATATCAAATGATTTTATTGCACAAAGCAACCAAAACTAGAAATTTCATATTATACAAGTATTATCTATCTAAAATTTGATCTGACAGGATTAGGAATGAATTAGAGTTATTTTTTTGGGAGTGTTTGTGGAACCTATTGGAACTATAAATAAAAGTAGTTGGCTATATTCTTAGAGTAAATTTTGAACTATTAGTGCATGCATGTGAAATATAAAACCATGCACATAAATGGATGTTCATGTATTGTGTAGAATAAATACCTTGTCAATAATGTGGTAGGGATTTTTTAGATGCGTTATCATCATATTTTTAGTTAATATGTTAACTAGTTGTGATTTTAGTGATCTTAATCTATGGAATGTACATTATGATTACCAAGTGTTCCTTGTTATTATCTATGAGTATAAATGGCTTATGCTAGACTGTCTTATAACTATGCCATTTAGAGGTTGTAAAAAAGTGAAAATGTTATATGGTTGAGCCATTGATTCATTATTGGCATTAAATGGAAAGAGAAGTAAAGGATAAAATTGGATTTAATTGTTGTATATGAATAATAAACTATATTAGATGACCAATTATTTAATGTTAATCCTTTGGGTTATTATGGTATAAATTAAGGATAACAGAATGTTTTATAATCCATTTAATGCTAAAGGTGTAAGAATTTATGTTGAATTAATTCATTTGGACAAATTATGATAAAAAAGTAATGTTAGGAAACTTGTGGATCATGCCTAAGATAACCTAAGATAGGGCAATTGGCCAAGAGTCATAAATAGGCCCATAACTAAACCCGTCTAAGAAAATTAGCTAATTGATCAAGTAGCATGGCAATGATTAATATATGAGGATGACTTTTATACATGTTAGCATAAGTGTATCTAAAATACCTAAGTAAATAAAATGTGTAAGATATTTAGTGTGAGGACCAATAGTTAGAGACTTGTTATAATCCTTGATAGGTAGAATCAACCTAGTTTTATATAAAATTATTAACATTCATTTGTAATTAGAATGGATTATAGTATGCTTGATAACTAATTCATGAAAGATAGATGGTATTGGATGAATTGCATAATTTCTTGACATTCAACTATTGCATACCTTGTATAATTATGGTGGTCATTGAGATGTGGGTAGATAATCCAATTTAGCAGGAGCCATTTAGCCAACCTTAGCCATTAAACTGGGACTCATTAGGAAAAACAAGTTACCTAGGTAGGGATGAGAACCCTTAAGAGGTCATATCAAGAAGATGGGTCCTATAAAGAGTTTAGAGTTTTTAGTGTTGACCTAAACACTAAAACCCCAGAATTACTTACCACATTTGGCACAAAAATATTCTCCATGGAATCCATTAAGGTTGTTTATTCCTAGGTAAGTATCTTAGTGACCTAATTCATTTGGTGGTTGACTACATGCCATTATGCATATCTGAAAGTATGCTTTGCACATTTAATAAGTTGCATAGCAAGGCCTTCAAATTACTATGTTTGTACTATGATAATAAATAATATTAGAATTTCTTTGTGGGGTTATTGAAATTTTAGTATATATCTAACATTATTTATATGTGTAGATGATTTAAATATGAATTTGTATTCTAAACTAGTGTTTTAAAATTCAAAAATATATCTCATAGATCTACTATTCAGTTTAACCTTCATCTAATCCAAAAGGCTTTCATTTACTACTTCACTAGGTTGAATTACTTAATTCTTGGTCCAATCATGATCATTCTGACTATCCATATCACTTGTAACCATAGAACATAAAAAATATGATATATATCCTTCACAATCAATTATAAAACATCAACATATTTCCTTCATCTTGGATAGTTATGTTCAGGGTAGGTTAATAGCATCAACTTAATTGTCCCAACTCCAACACAAGTTTCAGTTCCTTAAAAACACTCAAATTTTCAAATATTTCTATGTTTATGGGTTGTCTTAATAATTTCATTAACCCTTATGTGAGGATAATTTAGAAACATTTAGTATAAATACAAGTCAATGCCAATTCTTTTAGACATCTAACAATTACCAAAAATCACACATTCAAGATGAATCAATCAATTAAAGAGTTAAGATATTCTTCCCTATTCATCCATATTTACATATAAAGCATAGGAATACTCATATTAGAAATATGAAGCACTCAAAAGATAGCCCATGAGCCATCTTTGTCAAGTTACAAGATAGATCACTACATGCATTATCATGTAGTATATTTCACCCTTATGCACACACATTCCCACACATAGGGGATATCCACATAATTCTGAGGCCCTCCTTGAAGTATTATGTATGTAGGTAGTTCTCATTGATACAGAAATTTTTGAGGCAACTTGACAACGTGAGCCCACTAACTCATTTTTCGTAAGGTAATGTAACCTAAAGTGGAGAACTAGGGTTTGAGCTACAAAATATCATTGAAAGTATGTGTACAAGATCCAAATAAATCATGCGAAAGGAAA
The DNA here is from genome assembly GCA_037957365.1 of Torreya grandis. NCBI lineage: Eukaryota > Viridiplantae > Streptophyta > Pinopsida > Cupressales > Taxaceae > Torreya > Torreya grandis. The sequence goes on from JARHVA010002951.1 coordinate 1,198,884, forward strand.
TATAAAAATAAAAAAACTTAGGAAATCACATATTAATACAATAGATATTTTGTACATGATAGTTATGTTCGGATTCAGATAATAGAAATGGCACAAGTTTCTAGGCAACTTAAAAGAATATTTCCAAAATATAATGACTATTTTTTGAATATCAGACAACATGTTTCTACACTTTTACATTTAATATATGTTTACGCATCATTTTATATTCTAATTTTTATTTCTTCTTTGTGAATTTTCAATCAAAATACTATTTATAATTATACTTTATATATTTAGTATAATTTTCATAAATCCAGGGTAAAATTGAATATCATTAATTGGATTATTTAATTAGCTTTTTTTAAGGAATATATTATCTCACTCTTGAGTAACCTATTATTCACAAACCTTAATTCCAAAAAGTTTTAATCATTTGGTAAACCCAATCTCTAATTCTTCCATGCAAATCTTAATTTTTTATAGGGTTTTCAACCTCCTAAAGTATTTACTTATTATTTTTATTCAGATCTATTCTATTCTTTACATGCAACTTAGACATAGTTATAGATTAGGTGATTATCCTATTGAATATCTCGAGTTACCCCTTGGGCCATCTAAAATTTTCCTAATAATGAAAGTGCAAATACTGATAATGAGTAAAATACTAAATAAGTTCTTATATAATAAATATAAGATCATGATGATAATGAAACACATGAGGATAGTTAAAATGAACAAGTAGATAATGAAAATTTTAAGATTATTTCATTAGTGTATTCATAAAAATCCTAAAGATCTTCAAATGATCCTAGATACTATGTTAGACATTAAAACAACTAAAAGTATAGATGAAAAACCATGTCGATTTATTGATCCTGCTATTAAAGCTATATCACATCCCCATATTCATATTTCTCACCCTTTGAGATAAAATTTACATACTATATATAATGGGGGCACAAGTTACGCATTTAAACCATTGTTCCCTAAAACAAACATAAGTATTTTTACATTTGCCATGAGAACCACTAGTAATTCAACCCAATTACTAGTTTCAATGCCTATGCCAACACAAATGTTTTCATCCCCTTTCAGTGATTTTTCAAACATCAACCCTTAGTGATTAATATGTTTATGATATTGTATAAACTATAAAAAATTATCAATCTAAGCTTACTAACATTGAGAAAAAATATATGAAATCACCTCATGTTATTGATTCATAACCCTCTTACACTTGACATATCTTTGTACCCTTTGCTAACAAGTTTGTTTTTGCCAAAGTTCACACCTTATGATATAAAAGGTAATATTTAACAACATATTTATAAATTTTATGAATAATACCTTGATTATGCTTCTAATGACAAACTTTTAATCAAATTATATACCAATACAAGTAGTAAAAACATTCAAATCCCTATATGATCAAAATGTTATCACATTTTTCAATCAACCTTACTGAGAATATGTCATATACAAAAAATGATAATAAAAAACAAGGATCCTTTGAAATAATTAATTAATACGTCTTGAGATATAAGACAATGCTGGATAAATAACTTCAATACCTATTCAAGCAAAGTTTGTTTACTCCTTTACATGAGTCCATTTTTTTCAATAAATTCAAATATTTTGATGATTTATTCCATATTTTTTGAGATAGATAAATCAAAATTATTGCATTAAACAAGCTCAAGTATGTATATATCACACCAACTACATCGACTAACAAGTTTCATATCAAACCAAGTTACAAGGTAAAACCTATGGAGGCTAAAAAGGACATAACTACAAATGGTGAATAAAGTGTTGAAACAATTTAATAGGCTTATAATATCTAATGCACCTAAGATATAATTTACATAATTACCTGAGTCTCCATCTTTATTAATTCCAAATCTAATTAAGTGTCATCTCATATATCTCCCTCCTCCTATGGTGGTTGATATGAATCAAATCTTACCAAAAGGATATTATTTTAATTCCTATTGTGACTACCACCAATGTGAGGGGAATTATATGAACATATATTATAAGATAAATCACAAGCTACTTGACCTTATTTATATAGATCAACTCACATTTGAGGATTATCCTATAGATTTTGGATCGCAACCAAAACATCATAAAAACCAAAATATATTCAACAATTCATTGAAAGATCATTCAAATAAAAATCTAAAAGTGCAAATGGAATATCATACACATCCTCCTTCATCCCATTATGTTCACCCATTAGATGGCATTATTGGTACATTTATACATGATATACATCATATGGTTCTAATACCTTTTATTTCATTTAATCATAGAGATATTGTGGATGACGACTTAGATCTTAATTATTTATTTATCAAGGCATATATTGATCATGAGTCTATACATAGTGTTATGATTAAAAATGGTGATTGTGAGAATATATGTATCATAAAATTACTCACACATTTTGGATATACACATGATGTCTTATTCCCATCTACTAAAATTATAAATCATTCGATAAGAAGATACAATTGTAACATAGGAACCCAAAGATGATGTTAGTTTCAATAGTTAGTACGTAAAATAGAAACAAATCAAAGAAAACTAAAATTCTAAGCCTAAGTACTTGTGTAAGTAAATGACTAACAAATAAAGAGATAAGAAGAAGACAAAAGAACCATTTTTTAACTTTCTTGAGAGACTTGCTTGCTAATCATCATATAAATGTGTTTGTGCTTGGTTTGTGAATAATTGATATTTTGAAATACTAGTGCTTCATGGGAAGCATCTCTCATTGTTTGATTATGGTTTGGACTAGCATATGAAATGATCATGAAGATTCCTCTCAAAAACATTTTATGTCAAGTTTGGATTGAGAAATTTGATTGAAACTGAATGAAGACCTTTTTATTTATTGTTTTTTGACTGACTCCAACCTATGTGTGGTTAAGCTTGGGTTAGGGTTGGAAAGTTCAAAACATTTATTTTTTAGGAAAGAGGTTTAATTTATAAATTATTGATATTTGTCTCATTTATGTTTATATTTCAAATTTTTGACTTTGAGGTTGATGACATCATGCTCCTTGATATTTGTTTAAATTTAATTTTTAGAAATTTGATATTCATTAATTTAACATGGATTTTTCACTTAATAAAATAACTATATTTAATTATTTAAGTGTATCTAATTAGGATTTTTTTAATTTTTAAGAATTTGATTAATTTCCATGCACTATTGGTTAAAAAGGTCAATTTGCTAGGTCATAATTTTTTGGGGGATGAACCAAAGAGAGTTTATCACTATGTATAGGATATTACCTCAAATAGGGAAACATTGACATGATGTTGGGCACTTACATCCTATGAATAGATGAATTTGGTCATTTTAATGATTTCTAGGCTTAATTTACATTGTTTATAAGAAATCAATATGATGTCTATTTAGACATATAAGTGGAAAAAAAAGTGTTTATATTTAGCATTTTTTTTAAGGAATTTATGATAAAATGGGAATAATAACTTATTTTCAAGTAATAAACAAATTATGAAGAAGAAGTTTGAAAATTTAGCTAAAGAAATAATAGATGACCCATGATGCCCCATAGAGAGGACATGTAATAATGAAAGATATGGGTGGGATATTTAAAAAGAGGGGGAAGTGGGAAGGATGCATCCAAAAAATAGCAACACACTTTGACCTGCCCTAGAATAGGGCAAAAGCTATGAGCTCAGAATTATAAGAATTTACACTAGTAGCACAGAGTGAAGGCATATGCCCCAAGTACGGTAGTCTAGGTAGATAATAATTCACCCCATCAAGGTGGATTTGAGCAATAATTGGTTAAACATTGTTTTTACCAAATAGGGTGGAATTTTGTTTGTAAAATGGTCAATATGGGAGTTGAAGAATAATGTTTGAAGAGTGATGTGATTGGTTTAGAATAATGTCACATAACTTTTTGTATGTACTCAAAATTATCGTTACAGACATATAAATTAGTTATAGTGGGTAAAATTATGGGAATTAAGTTAACAAAGAGAATTTGTGTTATAGTATTAAGTAGAATCCTAAATCTGAAATTTTGATATAGCATGAAACAATATGCACCATGATATTAGACACCATGCTAACTTGATTGTAATGTGTAGAAGGACTGACCCCTAACCCACCAGATAATTAAATACACAATACACATGAAAAAACCCATGATGAAAATACTCTTAGATTCCAATATATGGATTCAAATATAATGATGTAATAAGAAGCACTATGATTATGACCCCACCAATACAATGACTGATTTGAGGCAACAACAAAAGAAATAAATAACGTAAAGAAATAAGTAATGATAAACTGAAATAAAATTAAGAAAAAGCATCGAGTTTCTTAGTAAAAATGAATGCACCAATAAAATTCAAATGTAAATGAAGTTAGGTAAAAACATAAATAAAAATTGATCAAGAAATTGGCAAACCATTTATGTGTGTGTGATCCTAAGGCATTTTGGTTGGAAATTTAAACAAGGTAAGATGGTCACATTGAAAAAAAAGGGGGAACATAATAATAAAATGGGGATGAATGATATGAATCCAAATATTCTAAGAAAGTGGACACTAGATACATAGTCCCATGGACATTAGGGCGAACATGAAATTCAAGCCAAATGTAGTTCTTCCAACGATATGGGATAGAAGAAAAATGATAAAAAGTAAGAAAGTGAATATATATGAATAATAGGATGGGTAAAATTGAAAAATAATGAAAGTTTTCAACAAAAATAAGGAATGGTAAAATAGAAATAAGGGTGGCTAAGCTAACCCATAATGCGGGTCATTCACAACACCCAAATCAAAGGAAAATTTGACTAGTGAAAAGGATGACAAAGCGATAATTTTTTTTGTAGTTTAATACCTCTCAAGGATATTTTAAATCCTTTTGCAATATTTTCTATTTTTAATTTTTTGGCATTTTCTAAATTTTTAGGATTTTTCACATCTCAACTCAATAGAGGATTACGAGATACAAAATTGGTTAACTCATAAAAAATTAAAAGTGTCACTTAAGTTACTCATAAAACGATAAGATCATGGCTTAGATTACTCTCAAAATGGTGAGAGCATTTTAAAGGGGTGACCAAATTGACCTAAAAAAATAAGCACTTCCTACATAGTCGAAATGGACCTCATGTCAATCTAGTTCCACCCTAATGGAAACTACTATGAATCAATGGAAAAGATGGAAACATAAATGGAATATAAATGACATAAGATAGGAGAAATGGTATAAGAATTGGTATAATAATCAGGACACATTGGCATATGATAAGCAAGGTACAAAAAGGATATAAGTTTTAGGAAACATCAATCAAGGAAATCATGCATATGTGTGCTGAGTAATTTTATTAAAATATGTGATGATGATGACCAAACCTAAATATTTCATTGGAAACTTCCTCTAAATTTGGAAACTAAAACTATATATGGCACATATAAAATAGAATTAGGGTCAAGATTGATACTAGAATAAGGGAATAAGACCAAATAGGAACTAGTTTAGATAGAAAATGGGAATGAAGAGAAAGTGTTCAATAGACACACCCCCAAGTAGGGGTCCTCATAGAAGATGTTTAGGAGGATCAAACATAGAAACATTTTAGGTGATTAATATTTAGAGGATCATCTAGTTCTTCTCCTTTAGGTGTACAGAATTTATATGCTCTAGATCCATAATTAGTTCATGATGATGAAGGGTCCTAGCCAATTAGCTTCAAAATTTCATTTATTTTTAGATGAGACACTAGTATAATTTTGGTTATCTTTTAGAACAAGATCCCCAAGTTCAAAGTATCTATATTTGATATGCTTGTTATATATATGACAACCTATTATAATATGCATAATGATTATTCAAATTTCTTACCCACTTTTCATCAAGTATCTCCAATTATTATAGTTGAGAGACTCAATATTCTTCCTCATCAATGATACATTTCAATGAAATTCATGAGCGAAAGTCAACCTCGATAGTAAAAATGACATTAGTAATAAAAAAAAAGAATATGATGTGGCTATTTTGAGAGTTTGGTGATTGATATGATATGATCAAAGGGTAGGTAAAATTTATAAATGCCAATCATGGCCAATAATAGTGATGGTATTTTTAATAATATAGATGAGGTTTTTGTTAAATGCTTCATTTTGGTCATTGATTTTAGGGAAAAGGGAAAATTGTTATGTAATTGGGTGTTTGACACAAAGGATTTTGGCATCCTTATTTTTAAAGGATCTTCCATTGTTAGAAATGAGATCATAAGGAATTCCAAAGCACAATATGAGGTGGTTTAGGATGAACTTGGATATCTACTTACCTATAACATTAGTGAGGGGAATGGATTCAACCCACTTAATAAAGTATCCATTTAAAGTAAGGATATGTTTATCATCATAAAAAGAAGAAGGATTATTTTTTTCTATGAGGTTAAGTCCTCATGTGGAAAATTACAATGGCATTGTGAGTGGATACAATTTGTAATCTAGAAAATGAATAATATTGACATGCTATTGACAAGACACATGCATTAGATTCTATATTGGGATAGTAATATCAAGTACATAGGATTTTATTAGCAAGGACTAATCCATTACTGTGGACCCCATAAATTTATTCATGTGCTTCATTATGTGCTAAGTTTGACTATGTCTAAGCTAAGCAATGAAGCAAAGTTCCATCATATCCTCTACGATAGAGTGTGGAAAAAAGTATGGTATATTCATAGGTACTATGAATGAAGAATATTTTTTGTTAATGATAAAATTTAGCATGGATAATGTTGTCATGGAGGTAGGCATATATTTTGGTGTACCAAAGAGTAGTAGGACCAAAAATGTTGCATACCATTTCAGTCGATGGATGCTCGTGAGATGGCTTCAAGAGATGTTTGATAAGAAAATAGTAATCAAGCACATGATCTAAAATTGATATAAATGAACCAATAATTTTCATTGCATCAATAATCCTCTTGTTGGCCCTTGAAATATACTAAAACTAAATGTGATCAAAATTTTGTATTAGATTATCCACCATTTTCTTATATGGAATGAGTTTGTCATTTTTTGTTTCATACTACTCTGCAATCTTATTGATAATCAATTAAGAATATCCATGAACATGTATATTTTTGGTGTTTCATTCTATTATTAGATGCAGTCCTATGACAAGTGCTTCATATTCTAATATTTTATCGGTACAAGTGAAATTGATATGGAATACCTTTGGAATTAGATTCCCTTATGGTGTTATGAATAAAATGTTAGGTCCAGATCCTCAATAAGTATAATAACCATCAAAATAGAGTGTCTAATGTTTCAACTCAGAAGAAGTGTCATCAAGTGTCATGATGGAATCATAAAAAAAAAAATGAACAAGAGTGGTTTAGTATCAGATAGGGATGCATTTATAAGATGATCAACAAGAACTTACCCATTAATGGCCTTTTGATGCACATAATCGATCTCAAATTAACTTAAGAAGATTATCCATTTAGCCATGTGACCTATTAATGTTACCTTCGAAAGTGGGTACTCGAGAGGGTCCACTTTATCAATGATGATGGTCTTGGTGTTAAGCATGTAGCATCATAATTTTTAAACTGTAAACACCATGGATAAACAAAAATTTTCAATGGTTATGTAATTATGTTCATATGAGACCATGGTTTAGTTTTAGTAGTACATTGCTCTTTCTTTCCCCTAATCATTATGATGTGATAGGAGTATCACAAATGCATGTTTAATTACTAAAAATGGAGAAGCAATGGATTTTTAGATGCTGGTAGAGCTAGAATAGGCCATTTGGCTAGATTTTATTTTAACTACTCAAAACCCTTTTTTCAATCTACATTCCATGAAAAGGTGGTGCCTTTCTTCAAAATATGATGGAAATTATGGCACTAGTTTGTTAATTGAGATATGAACCACTTGATATATTGAAACTTGCCCTTTAATATACAAAGCTATTTTAAATTTGAAGGTGGAAGCATTTCAATGATGGCCTTAACCTTGGATGGATTGAATTCGATGAAACTTCGAGAGATAAGGAAGCCTATAATTTTTTTTGAAATAATTCCAAATATGTAAATCTTAGGGTTAAGCATTAGTTTTTATTCAAAAAGGCATTCAAATATTCTATGCAACACCTCTAGATATCTTGCTTTGGTCTTTTATTTTCCTAGGATATCATCAACATAATCCTCAATGATATCATGCATCACATCATGAGAAATGACAACCATTTCATGGTGGTACATGCAACCAACATTCTTGATGCTGAAAGGCAGTACCTGATAACAAAACATTTCCCATGGAGTGGTGAATGTTGTTTTGTGTTGGTCCTTAGGGATGATCTAAATCTAGTTATCTTTGGAAAAACTATCCATAAAAGATAACATCTCTTACCCGATTCTTGAATCTACAATCATATCAATATTAGTCAAAGGAAAATCATCCTAAGGACATGCCTTATTGATGTCTCTAAAATTGGTACATAGAAAGATTCCTTATGTATTTTTGATGATTGAAATTATGTTGGTTATCCAATTTAAATAATCAAGAAGATTAACACATCTTGTATACAAAAGGAAATACAACCGGTCCATTAATCAATCTTAGCTCAAATAAGATAAATCCAACTTAAACTTTTGATTGTTATTACATTAGATATTAAGGGTCATGACCAAGATGGATTTGCTAGACTTAACCAAGGGATATATTATTATAATAACATCATTATGGAGGGTTTTAAAGTCTCAAGTTAAGAAACATTATGCAATAACCTTAGTTACATCCTATGTTTTCATATTCACTAAGTAAATAACAATTAAATTAAAATCTAATCTAGTGAACACCAAAGCTTGTGGCACAAAGTGGGGGTAATAAACATAAAAAGTAAACATGCATAGGATAATGCATTTATCAATTTAGTTTCCTTATACCCCTCATTGGTAAACCATTGCATCACTTAATTTTTTAGTAGTTTAGTATGTTACAACTATCTTAGATATAGGTTACCATTCTTTTTTAGTTCCATACATGCAATGTCCTTATTGCATATTTTATACACCCCTTTATTCCCATTTATTGTTATCATTGTTACATAATTAATCCTATTAAGATCCATAATTTGAATCATAGCTATAAGATTTAGACCCATGTCATTTTTTACATTAAGTGTGCATTACTATCTTTTACATTTGTGATAATTATAGGTCCTTACTTACTCTTTCAAGTATACATAGGCTCTATTGTTATAAGTTTGTTGTATCTTAGTCTATGGAAATAAATAAGATTGTTATATGTGATTTTATCACATGCATATATTATGGTGAACCCAACATGAATCATACCCCATCACTAATTGGATTTTATTAACATTTCCTTTTATTTTATAAACATGAAATTTTTTTAGATTCATAGATTTTGAAATCTCTTCTAAACATAAATCTCAATTCTAAAAATAAAAATTAATTATAAAAGATTTGAATCTTAATTACAAATATCTTAGATATAGGTTACCTTTATTTTTTAGTTCCTTGCATGCAATGTTCTTATTGTATATTTTAGACAACCCTTTCTTACCATTTATTTTTATCATTTTTACATATTTAGGCCTATTAAGATCGATACTTTTAATCATAGGTGTAATCTTTAGATCCATATCATTCTTTATATTGAGTATGGATTACCTTACTCTAGGTTTACGACAATTATAAGGCATTACTTACTCTTTCAAATTTATGCAAGCTCTATTGTTATAAGTTTGTTGTATCCTAAGTTATTGAAATAAATAATATTATTATATATCATCATATCCCATGCACACATTATGATGAACCTAACATGACTTGTATCCCACCACTAATTAAATTTTATTCACATTTCCCTTTATTTTATAAACAAACATTTTTTTTAGATTCATAAATTTTGAAATCTCTTCTAAACATAAATTTTTATTCTATAAATAAAAATTAATTATCAAAGATTTTATTATTAATCTCTCTTACATCATTAACACAAAGGGAAACCTTAAAATCCTTACCTTAGATCTTGATGATTATGATAGTATGAATGAAGCTACAATAACATCCCATTTTCAACACCTATGTTTCTTCCATGCCCATTGTTGATGGAAAATCTTCACGGCAATAATTTTATAAGCATCATTTATCATTTCTTTCCCATGGCCGCAGATCTCTACAATAATCTTCCCATTATTATCAACCCTAACTTAAATGGAAGAAGTGGTGATCTTTAATTTTACAATTTTTTCATACCCTCTAAATATTACTTGGTTGAATAACACTTAGTTTGCATGCCTTGTGCAAAAACACTTATTGGTGATATTGATCCAAGATCTTCCAATAATATTCAAATATACTTTATAGGTTGAATTTCAGTTTGAACCTTCTTTAAAACTTATACATTTAAAAAATAATTGCATCAACCATGTTGATACAATTAAATATATTTTGGTAATATTCCATTACCTAGATAAATTAGTAGTGGGAAATGTGTCTATAATATGAACTACAATACTTCAATTATATTATAATAAATAGTAATAATATTTTTCTTATTAATAAATGCTTACATAAATTAAGATGTCTACAAATTTATGAATGACTTAAATTCAAATCTAATATTTATTGACATACAAACCAAATTCAATTGATTGAAAAGGGGAAAGATACATAATAAAAATCAAATAGGTAGAAAAGTAAAAGGGATAGGACCAAAAAGTTACTTGCAAAATATATCTAGACTGTAACTAATTTCTTCAAACAAAAAGGCATTACACTAGGAATTCTAAGGATGGAGAATATAAAAACCATGCTTTCACCATAAGAACCTATTCTAACATGGAAGGTAAAATACTAGGAAATCTAAAGATGTCAAAAATGTTAAGATAACTATTAAAAGTTAATAAATAACACTTGATTTAAAATGTTAATTAATAAATACATAAAGCACTTTGAAAATATGTTAAAGAAGAAATTAAATATTATTTTAAAATGAAAATTTATTAGTGTAAAAAAAAAGTATTATAATGATTTACATTTTTAATAGCTATGATGATTGTATATTTCATTCCACTAGGATATCCTAAAATAATGGCTCTTTATCTTAGCAATCATGTATCCCACCCTGTAGTAGTGGTTACTCTGCTTGAGGTGAGCATGGAGATAAATGCTACTACATAATGTCAGGTGTTTCTTATCCCCTAGACTAGTGTAATAGTTTTGTAGTGTTAGCTAATATTCAAGATGAATATAAGGAGTTCAACATGGATGATATTTCCCAATGAACTTGTTATCATGGAATGTTCGATGTCTTACATAGTCTTTAAAAAGTTACTATGTCTATGTTGCCTATTTAGAGAAACATTATCTATATTTTATTTATCTGTAGGAAGTTAAGGTTTCAAGTTTTATTCTACAGACTTCTATTCATTTTATTCGGCATGATGCCACCCAATTTTCCATTCTTCATGAGGATGGATGTGGTAATTCTAGCATATTAGTTTTGACTATGTTTTTCCCTTCAATTATTGCCATTAGGGAGGACCCTTCATACCAGGTTGTTTGTCTATTTTTGGATATTGATTTCCATTAATTAGGCATCCTTAACATTTACACCTTGAATGATTATCCTTCAAAAAAATTGTTTTGGTGATTCTTAGCTTAGAACCTTCCCATTACCACATGGTTAGTGTGAAGGGAAGTTAATATGATCAAGAATTCTAAGGACAAAGTTAGTACCTTCCTATAAGGAGATCATGAAGCATGGTATTATTTTAATAATAAATAGGTTGTTTTCAACCCACTCCTTTAGAGACACTCAATTAATACCATGCCTTGGATTACATGGTCAATTATCGTGCAAGGTATTTTCACGTGCTTAAAAGGATAGACTATTATATGATGTAAGAGCAAAGTATTTTTTAATTTTATAACATTAATGACCATCCTATCACTGTCCACTTTGATTTGGTTCTCTCATATCATATTATATTTCATACATAGTGTAATGGGTAACAAGGCTATACAAGGTGCCATGTAATCAATTAATCCTCAATACTTATATTTTAAGACATGTTGGTACCATTTATTTGATTTACCAAATTTATAACTTCAACCCTTGACTTCCTCACATTTCCAGTTATATTGACTAGTGGAATGAGGCCACTCTTTGCACCACCTCCCTCTATCACTATGGGAAGTAAGTGGCACATGTTATGAAGTGTAGTGAGGAGGGTATGCTTTGGGAATTCTGGAGGGTCTCCTCTCTTCTTGAGGTTAATCCTTTTAATACTCGTTTACATAATATTGTTTCCTCCCTCAAACACCACATTAAGGTAGTAGATAGTCATGCTATTTGAGGGGTACAATTACATACTCAACTAGATTATCTTAAGGTTGGAGATAAATCATCAAATTAATTCTTCAAGTGCCTTAGGGCCAAATAGTATCATGATCATATCAAGGCCATCAATTCAGCTCAAACCAAACTAACCTCCCTCCAAGACATGCCCTTAGATTTCTTGAAGGAATACTAACTAGTGTTCAAAGTGCAGGAGATTAGGATATGCCAAAAATATTGAGTTCTACAGTAATGCCATGATGTGTTTCTTCATAAAGTTAGAACATCTAACTAAAAATTTTGTGAGTCACTCTTGACCATGAAGGATCTCATTGACGATATTCAATGCATGATAAATGATACGGATCCAAGCCTTGGTGGGTTCCCATGAGAATTTTATAAGGATACATTAGAGTTTTTAAGGCCATACTTGCTTTAGGTTAATAGAGAAGCATTACAAAACTATTATTTGGGATCTTTAAATAATCAAGACAATATTAGGTTTATACCCAAAATAGGAAATACATATATGGTTACTAGTTGGCAACCCATCACTTTGTTTATTTTCTCATATAAAATTATCACTAAATCTCTTACCAATGAGCTACATTTTATTCTTCATGTAATTATTAGACATGAACAAATAGGGTTTATTAGAGTGAGGTATATTTTTGATAATCTCATTACAGTCTGGGAAAGTATGTAATGGGCTAGAGTTTTTCATTAGCTCATCATTTTCCTCAATCTTGACTTTGAAAAATCCTAAAATTGTATTGAATGTCCTTTTATCCTTGCTATGGTAAAGGTTCTAGGTTTTGGCTAGTATTTTGTTTCTATAGTCCAACTTTAATATCATATGCCTTGGCTTCTTTAACCATTAATGGCTCTATGTTTGATATCATTTTCTTAAAAAACTCCATCAAGAAAGGTTGCCCTCTTGCTCTGATGTTATATGTTATCTCTATATAAGCAATAGGATATCTTTTTTCATCTAAGACTGAGAGGTGATTAGTACGGGGTATTTATTTACCTTACCAATCTTCCCAACTCATTAATGGGAATTTTATAGATGACACTTTCTTCACAATAAAAGAACATGATTGAAACTTCTTAGAAGCTATGAAGTGTCTTTATACTTTTTATTTGGCCTCTACATGTAGTTTTCAATGGAGTAAGAATTGGTGTTTTAGATGAAGTCTGATTCCTATGCTTGATGCACTCTTCAATTTAAATTGGAAGTGGATTTCATATGAAGAATAGTTCAAACTTAATTTCATTCCTTTTGCCTTTGACTGGTCTATAACCGAGCTAAGGTAGTATGTCATCATAAGAGTGGAGAATAAAGTTGAATATTAGAGTACTAAGCAATTATATTTAAAATGGAAATACAAAAATTTCACTAAGATTATGGATACCACCCATGTCTATTTTTCCTCCGTTTGAAATATTTCAAAAGTATCTTATGATAGATTAGAAAAAATTATCAGGGATTTTATTTTCTCTAATTGTAAACATTCCAATGGCTTCTAACATGTGGCCTATAATATTTTGTTCCTTACTTGGCATAAAGGAGGCATGTGAATTGTTTCCATTTATAGATAGAGTGCATACTTATGTGCCAAATAAGTTGTGCACACCATTGTAGTAATGAGGCCTAGAAAATACTATTAAGGCTATGTATCTCATTGGGTCACCCTATGGTAGACCCAATTTGAAGAATATAGGATTCCACTCCCTCTTGATCAGTATGACTCCTGTTAAAATTTTTGTTGCCAAAAGGATATGGAAAGCTTTTGAAAATGTTAAATCTCAAATTAAATGGATTGGGGATGTTTTTCACAAGTCTATATTTCAATGATTGTAGAATGTGGTTGTCTTTTATTATGATAGTCACTAATGTTTTTTTGGGTGGAATGTATAGGAATTAAAGTCCTTAGACTAGTTTGAAAAGGTATCCTTACCATTAAGGATTTTGTAGCTACTAGGGTTTGGATTCCTTTTCTTGATTTTAAAGTTAAATTTCAAATAAATAATGATGACTTACCTTCTATCCTTCACATCCAAGATCTTATTCTTGATGTTAGGTTTCACACATTTGGATAACAACCACCTTGGGCCTGGTCTAAGGACTAACAATGGAATTGTGTCACCCATTTTAAATATTATTATCTAAGCCTTTTGTACTAAGTCATGAGTTCTCTTTCCCATGTTTTCTATAAGATCAATTAGCATTAGGGGCTTAAATACTTCCACATAGCTTGACTTATAATAATTAAAAAAAATTGGAATTCCAGGGTGGAACATAAACTTGCCCACTTTGTATTCTTATTTATCAAGATCTAGCACTCAGGGAATGACTCTCTCACATGAGCATTGCTTCACCCAAATGTCCTCCCTACCAGTAACTTGAGTCATTCAATCCCTTAATTTGTTTTTACCCTTGTGCTCAATCCGATTGGAATTATATTCATAGTTTATTATATCCTTGTCATCCTCAAATGTTTTCTTGGCAAATTGTTCATCTGAGGGACATGACCAACTAGAAAGCTTTTATTTATATTTTGTGATTATTTTCAAAGCCATTATTATTTTCCACTTATGAAAAGATAGAAATAATACTATATTTTACAATTATGAATGTTATAGTGATTTTTATATTAACAATAAGTTTTATTTTATTTCATTAGATTGCATGCAAATTAAATCCCTAACATACAAGGTTGTGATGTATGTCTAACACCTCCATGGTATTTTAGACCACTAGGGTAGTGCCCCTTACACAATGAGTCAGGTGCCTCTTGATGGATCACACATGGGACTTCTACTACCACCTCCTAAGAGGCATATAAGTTGGTCACACAATCAGGGCCATATATCTCCTGACTCTCATTCGAGTGGAAGGGATTCACAACTGCCATGTGGTAAAACTAACATATGTTACTCTTGCATATATGCTCTCTAATTGACACAATTATTTAGCCATAACCCACTAATGGTTGGATTATTAATATGGCCTTGGACCCTTTAGATGGTTGGGTGGACCCAAATCCTCCTATTATAGAACCTTTCACTTGGGTGTCTCTACCAACCAAAGATGACCCTCTGCCTCCTCCCTCGAGTGTTGTAAAGTGTGCTTAATTTATGTGTTATAGTTTGGTTTCAAATTACATGTGTTATCTATATTTTTGGTTTCCTTATTTTTCCTTGTGTAGATCTGGGTTTCTTCCTCTAGAGAGGAGTTTGAGCCATGAATACCAATTGGCTACTTTTCTATATAAAATTATAATATTAGTATTATTTTGTATAATATATGATATCATGAAGTGTTATAATAATTATATTGATAATATTTATTTTAACATACATGCCTTCTAGTGGTAATATTCAAAAAAATTAAGCTTTTTGTATTAAAAAATCTTACATACGTGAGCCTAAACAACTTAGTGATATGTTTCAATAATGGTTTTTTTAATAAATATGTATTGATACTATGTTAATAATGATTTTCATAACACAAAATATTAATACAATTTTAACTCTAAGGTTTTGTAACCAACATTATCATTATTCAAGAGCATAAAATAGAAACCTAACAAAATCAAATGAAAATGCTATATTCCCTATTTCAAATTGTAATTCACAACATTTGAAACGCTAAAATTTACTGCAAAGTGACAAAATAGCCATACAACACAAAAGGTATGCTATGTTTAATTAGAAATATTATATTTCATCTTTAGAAGCTTCCTTAATTTTATTATAAATTTGAAAATAAAACTTGTTTTATTTCCTTCAATACTTTCAATTGTTTTGGGACAACACTAATAGTTTATGTAATGCTTGGTTTCATTAAGTGAGAATTTGTTGCTTTTACGAACATGATTACTATTTTTTAGGATTTTATAGTGAACCAAGGGCCTTATTTAGAAAAATACAATGACATATAGGAAAATATAAGGAAAAGGTATCTGGAGCTTTTAGTTCCTTAATAAATTATACTCTTAAGAATTGTTAGTAAGAATTTGATTTCTATTATTATAAGGAATTTTATAAATTATAATGAAAACCATGTTTGCACGTAGGACCAATCCCTAACAAAAATGTAAACAAGTTAATAATCTATACAAATGATTTTCTTTTTCACATTATCACATTAGTGATTGTATATCTTGATTTGGATCATTGGTACATCAATATTCTTGAGTACATGTCCTAAGGAGGGAAATTAGAATCTAGGGTACGATTGGTCCATAGTATTTAAAATAAATGCCATTACAATATTTTTTCATGCCTTCATTATGATAATTATAACCTTATATGAGCCTCTTTCTATCTTACATCTTCATATACTTTTCTCCCCATTTTGTGGAGCAATCAAATAGAAATTTGAATGGAGATTTGACATATAAGCACCAAATTACCTATATATTCAATTTTACCTCATCACACAACAAAATATATATGAAAGGTAACTTGATAGATATTTTATTTTTATTTTTACATAAAAATCATATTATAAGATACCATTGATAAAAATATCAATGCTATATTTTATAATAGTTTGGGATCTAAGATTCATTATGACATTGTTGGTTTTTGGTGTACTACAAATGATTATTGGTTTAGTAAAATAAAAATGAAAAGTAAATTAAGATACATGATTATAGTTTAATATTTATATACCTCTTATTTTATCACATACATGATATTGAATATTGATAAAAATTACAATTAGAATTGAGTTGGACAAAGAATAGGCTGTACTTGGGTTTTCATGGTCAACTTGCTTTTCCTTGGACATGCTTTCTTTCCTTCCTTGCATACCACTTATATGTGAATTTTTAGGGATCATGCACATTATTTAGACTTGGGACTTAGCCATGTGGGTATAATAACCCTATACAATTACTTTCATACTCTCAGTTGCAACTATTGTTATAGGAGATGAGAGAAATGGTGACAAAAATGGCTTAAAAGTCTATTTTGAAGGTCTACAATGAGGTATCTACTTTTCCCATACCTCTCAGTGAAATGTATGTCATTTTGGTGATTATATTTAAATTTCATGTAAATAATATGAGAATTTATCACTTAATACTTACTTTGTTGGTTTGATCACCTTAAAGGAGTCTCTGTAGAATTGGTTTCACCACCAATAGGAGCCGATGGGCATCCATGTGATTAGAATTTAAAACGTCACCAAAGGGTGTTTAATTTTTAATTTTAAGGACCCATATAAATTTCAAAAACTCCTTTAAAAATCAATCTAATTATGTTTTTAAAAATATGATCTTAGTTTTATCGAACTAGAGCCAACAATTCAAAGCCATAGACCAAGCCTCTCTAAGAGTCCCCATCTAGGTTGAGCTTCTCAACCTATCCAATAACCTTTGGTCCTTTATGGATCAAATTGTTTTTCCCATTGGGCACATTATTTTTTAGGATAAACCCAAGTGGTTTTCATCCCACACTAATAAATGGGTTTGCATCGAGGTGGACCTATCTAAAGACTTCAAGGAGTTTATTGATATCTAGGTTGGTGATGCCCGATGGGTACTAAAAGTGGTATAATTCAAGATACCTAACACTTTATTCCAAATTCAAGTATCTGACCATCATATCAAATATTATCCCCTTATGTGATGTTGACATCCTTGCTTGACCAATCTGTAACCTAAGAAGTGCAAGGTGGTAAAAAATAGGGACGGTTGGACTAGGTTCAAATCTAAAAAACCTTAGTTAGGGTCAAAACATTCATCTCTAATATCTTCTTCTTTAGTAATCAATCCTTTTTAGGAGATACCCACCTCACCTCCCCTTATTTCTCTACTCTCCTAGGTCTAACAATTCCTATTTTTAAAAAATAATTATGATTCTAAGTATGGTATATCAAGAGGTACTATGAATGAAGGATTATTGGTTTTTATGAGAAAAGTTAAAAGGGATAATGTTGTCATGGAGGTAGGCATATATTTTAGTATACCAAGGTGTACTTAGACTAAAAATGTTCCATACCATTTTAGCTGAAGGATGCTCATGAGATGACCTCCAGAGATGTTCAATAAGAAACTAGTAATCAAGCACATGATCTATAATTGATATAAATGAACTAATAATTTACATTTCATAAATAATACTCTTTTTAACCCTTAGAATATAATCAAACTAAATATGATTAATGTCTAGTATTAGATTATCCACCATTTTCCTTCATGGAATGTGTTTGCCATTTCTATTTGGTACTATTTTATGATCTTATTGATAATCAATTAATAATCTTCATGAACATGTATATGCTTGTTGTTCCATTGTATTATTAGATGAAGTCCTTTGATAATTTATTCATATTATACTATATTATTAGCACAAGTGAAACTGATAAGGAATACCTTGGGAATAAGATCACCTTGTGGTGTCATGAAAATAATGTCAGTGCTAGAACTTTGAAAAGTATAGGAACCATCAAAATAGAGTGTCTAATTTTTTTAGCTTAGAAGAAGTGTCATCAAGTGTCATGATGGGCTCATCATTAAAATTGAGCAAGAGTGGTTTAGTATGAAACATGGGTGCTTCTACAAGATGATCAACAAGAACTTACCCCTTAATAGCCTTTTGATGCATATGATCAATCTCAAATTAAATTTAGATGATTATCCATTTGGCCATGTTACCTATTAATGTTGCCTTGGAAAGTAGGTACTTGACAAGTTTCACTTTAACAATGATGATGGTCTTGTTGTTCATCATGTAGTGTCATATTTTTTGGGCTATAAACAACACACATAAACAACATTTTTTAATTATTGTGTAATTATGTCCATATGCAACTAATATTTACTAAAGTAACACATTGTTCTTTCTTTTCCCTATTCATTATGTTGTGATAGAAGTGCCCCCAAGGCATGTTCAATTACTAAAATGTGAAGAAGTAATCAATTCCTAGATGTAGATAGAGATAAAATAGGTCAATTGGAAATATTTTATTTTAACTACTCAAAACACTTTTGGTAGTATACATTCCATGAAAAGGTGTTGCCTTTCTTTATAATATGATTGAAATTATGGAACCAATATACTAATTGAGATATTAACCAAATGATAGATTGAACCATGAATTTTAGTATGCAAAGCTATTTTAAATTTGAAGGTGGATTCATTTTAGCAATGGAATTAACCTTGAATGGATTGACTTCGATGCCCCTTGGAGAGAACAAGATGCCTATAAATTTTCCTTAACTAATTCCAAAGATGTAATTCTTAGGGTTAAGCCTTAGTTTGTATTCATAGAGGCATTAAAATATTTTATGCAACACCTCTAGTTGTCTTGATCTTGGCTTTTATTTTCCTAGGATATCATAAAAATAATCCTCAATGATATCATGCATCATGTCATGAAAAATGATAGCCATTTCATTTTGGTACATGGAATAAACATTCTTTAGGCTAAAAGGCATTACCTGATAACAAAACATTCCCCATGGAGTGGTGAATGTTGTTTTGTGTTGGTACTTAGGTGCGATCCTAATCTAGTTATATTTTGAAAAATTATCCATAAGATAAAACATCTCATACTCAGTTGTGGAATCTATAATCATGTCAATATTATGCAAAGGAAAATCATCCTTAGGACATGTTTTATTGATATCTATAAAATTAGTACATATGTATATTCCTTTTGGATTTTTAATGATTGAGATTATGTTGGATATCCACTTTGAATAATCAATAGGATTAATCCATCTTGTATATAAATGGAAATGCAACTTGTCTATTAATAAATCCTAGCTTGGAGAAGATAAATCCTACTTACACTTATGATTGTGGATACATTAAATATTCAGGATCATGACTAAGATGGATATGTTAGACCTAACCAAGGGATATCTTACCACAATAACATCACTTGGGATGGTTATAAAAATTTTGTTAAACAACACTATGCAATAACTCTAGTTAGGTCATATGTTTTCATATTCACTAAGTAAATCATAAGTAAAGTAAGATCTAATCTATTACACACCAAAGATTGTGGCAGGAATGGAGGTAATAAAAATAAAAAGTAAACATGCATAGGATAATGTTTTTATCACATTAGGTTCCATACACCCCTCATTGGAAAACCATTGCATCACTTAATTTCTTTTTAGTTTGGTATGTTACAGCTATCTTAGATATAGGTTACCCTTCTTTTTTATTTCCTTAGATGCAATGTCTTTATTGTATATTTTATAGAACCCTTTTTTATCATTAATTATTATAATTTTTACATATTTATGCCTATTAATATCCATAGTTTGAATCATAGGTGCAATCTTTGGATTCATATTTTTCTTTACATTAAGTGTGGATTACCCTCTTCAAGGTTTGTGATAATTATAGGTCCTTAATTACTATTTCAAGTATACGTAGGTTCTATTGTTATAAGTTTTTATTATCATAGTCTATTGAAAGAAGTAATATCGTTATATGTCATCATATCCCATGCATACATTATGGTGAACACAACATGAATCATATCCCATCACTAATTAAATTTTATTCAAATTTCCTTTTATTTTATAGACATGTAATTTTTTTAGATTCATATATTTTCAAATCTTTTCTAAACATAAATTTAAATTATATATAAAACAATTAATTATAAAAGTTTTCAATCTTAATTAAAACTATCTTAGATATAAGTTACATTTGTTTTTAAGTTCCTTGCATGCAATGTTATTATTATATATTTTATACACCCCTTTGTTACCATTTATTATTATCATTGTTATATTTTTATGCCTATTAGGATCTATACTTTGAATCATAAGTGTAAGATTTGGATCCATATCTTTCTTTACATTTATTGTGGATTATCCTCTTGTAGGTTTGTGACAACTATAGGTTCGTACTTACTATTTCAAGTATATGTAGGCTCTATTGTTATAAGTTTGTTGTATCCTCTTTATTGAAAGAAATAAGATTATTATATATCATTGTATCTCATGTATACATTATGATGAACCCAACACGAATCATATCCCACCACTAATTAAATTTTATACACATTTAACTTTATTTTATAAACATACCTTTTTTTAGATTCACACATTTTGAAATGTCTTCTAAACATAAATTTCTATTCTATAAATAAAAATTAATTACCAAAAATTTGAATCTTAATTTCCCTTACATAATTACCATAACACAAAGGGAAACCTTAAAATCCTTAACTTATATCTTGATGATTATGATAGGATGAATGAAAATTCTTATCACAGACTTCCCATTTCTATTATGGGTGAAGCTCGCAAGAACTTCCTATTTTCAACACCTATGTTTCTTCCATATCCATCATTGATGATAAATATTCATGGCGATAATTTTATAAGCATTGTTTATTATATATTCTCCCATGGTCGAAGATATATACCAAAATCTTCCCATTATTATCAACCCTAACTTAAATCAAAGAAGTGGTGATAATGAGTTTTATAATTTTTACATACCCTATAACTAGTCTTCGGTTGAATAACACTTAGTTTGAATGCCTTGTGTAAAAAAATTTATAGGTGATATTAATTCCATAGCTTCCAACAATATTCAAATGTACCTTATATGCTAAATTTCAATTTGAACCTTCTTTAAAAAATCTACATTTAAGGTACAATTGCATCAACCATGTCAATACAATTAGATATACTTATTAGTCCCAAAGGGAAAGACTATTGCATTCATTTTACACTATCTGGTTATTAGACCTTATGCTATCATCTAATCAGTTAATCTTAGTTTCTGTTCAAAATTATGTGATTTATTTTCCTAAGTAAGTTTCATAATATTTAAGTGGAAAAATAAAGTAATATTATTTATAATAAGTTTATTAGCTGCGATGATTTCATGTTATGTGTTGTTTCATTGAAGTAGTTTTGGGATCACCATGTGCATTAAAAGGCCAGTTGTCTCAGTGGATGAAGGTAGGTGCCTATCATATCTAAGATGCCCACGTTAAGATCTCTAGCTATTTTGAGCATTAAATTGGGATGGTTTCTTTTCTTCTTAAAAAATGTAACTAACCCTAACCATTTATGGCTCTAGTATTTGCTCAATAGTGTAGGAAAAATAGCTAGAGATCTTAATGTGGGAACTTAAAATATGATAGATAGACATCTACCTTCATCCACTGAGACAACTGGCCTGGTAATGCATAACTTAGTAAAACTATGCAGGATGCTGAGATGAAAGGTGGATCATCATTCAAGGACACTGACATATAGGAATCATCCTTCAAGCTTTTGCAGACTATTTGGATGTCATTGTGTTTGATTATGTGGAACTAGGCTTTTAGAAACAAGACTGGTTACACATATTCAAAGACACTGACATATAATACAGATACAACCCATGCCCTGTCATTGCCTTGAAATAATTCTTAAGAACTTTATGGTTGAGGTTTTGAAACTCAACTTTGTTTACTAATAAAATAAACTAGTCGAGAGTGGTAGTTGCAATTTGGACAAAGACTGGCAGTTGAGATTTGAATGGAAGTTTATCATATTATAATTTCATTTGTATTTCTAATAAAATGAAATGGTGGAGAGTGGTAGTTTTAATTTGGATCAAGACTGGCAGTTGAGATTTGGATGGAAGATTGTCATAGTATAATTTTGTCTGCATCTCTAATAAAATGAAATGGTCAAGAGTGGTAGTTTCAATTTGGACCAAAATTGATAGTTGAGATTTGAATGAAAGATTGTCACATTATAATTTCATATGTATCTCTAATAAAAGGAAATGGTCAGGAGTGGTAGTTTCAACTTATACCAAAACTAACAGTTAAAATTTGAATGGAAGGTTGTCACATTATAACTTCACCTATATTACTAATAAAATGAAATATTAGAAAGTGATAGTTTCAATTTGGACCAAGATTGACAATTAAGATTTGAATAGAATATTTCCACATTATAATTTCATCTCTATCTCTAATAAAGTGAAATAATGGTAAATGGTAATTTTAATTTGAACGAAGACTAATAGTTGAAATTTGATTGAAAAGTTGCTAATTATCTATGGTTTTCACTCTTCTACCGTAATCATAAATAAAGTGTCATAAGAATTATGTGGACTGAAATCAAGATTATATATTTCCTCAGGGAAATTTTGGATCTACATATCATCATGTTTAATTATTTGGTTGTAACATATTCAAGTTATAAGATTGTTATAAATTTGGGCATACTATTAAAAAAAATAT